>CAEFZY010017738.1:0-15803 GCA_903066815.1 Brachyrhaphis roseni | reverse complement strand
AAATCGCAATACATGTCGAAAGAAAGGGAGGGAGAAAAACCCCGAAAAAAAAACTTTTGTGTGTCCCCCCCCCCCCCCCCCCCACACACACACACACACACACACACACCCCCACACTAATTGCAGTAAAAAGCAGAGCTGGACAGGTCAGAGCAGCAAACACCCCTGTAGTCCCTCTCTAGTGGAAGAAAGAAGCAGCTTGCAGCTTGTTGACAGTGAGTCAGAGCAGGACACAGTCACAGAGCAAATAAACTCTTATTTATTTGCTCTGTGTCTGTAAGTTCTGAAATATCAATAACCTTAGAAAAGTAACTGCTGCTTGCCATCAATCTGAAAAGTTTATAAATCCATCAAAACAATTTGAAATCCAGAATTCTTTGCCAAAAAGAATTGAAGGAAAAAAACCTTGGAGACAGCTGCTGTTGATGTGGGCTTGTATTGAGTTGGTTTGGATAGCTTCTTTCCCTTAATCAATAAAATCAAACATTGAAAACTACTTTTGCCATTTGATCTGCTTGTCCTTGTCAGACATGAACATTTAAGTCCATTAAGAAAGCAAAAACAGAAGAAATTCATCAGGGGGAAAAACATCAATCCTAAATGACAGACTGCTAATGTTATCAGACATCAATTAGGACAATATGAAAAAAGCAAAGTTGAACTCCACTACTAAGAAGCAGACACAGCTTCTCATGAGCAGAAAATCTTATTAAAATTTAGCAAAATCAGAAGTCACTGCTTCTTTTATTCTGGATAAAGGTTTTTAGGATGCAACATTCTGTTACAATAAGACTCACAGTCAAAGTGAAATAACGAGGACCGGGACTTTCACACGTTCATTTTGATTAATTACATTGATTTTAATGTGTTAAAATTTTTGAGTCAATTAATCACACTGTTTTTTGGTTTTCACACATTTCTGATTAACTCTAAATGTAATGCACAAGCACCGTCTGCAAACGGCAGAGATGGATGACTAAGCCGATTCTGTTGGCCTCCTGGGGATTCATTCTGCTTCAGAAAGCGATCTGTTGGGACAACTATTGTTGTGTTGAAGTTGTGCTAAAAGGAGTTAGTCTGCCAGTGAAGCTATCGCAGCCTAAAACAGCAGCGTCTTTTCTTATTAAGGAGATGAATTGTGATTAATTATTTACAGGTCCTGCAACTACTTTCATTAAAATTTTTAAATATCTACATAGGTGTGCAGAGCCTATTTTATCGATATATAGTTTTTGATTCAAATCCAATTAATTAATTACACACCCTGCAATTAACTCAGTTAAAAACTTTAAAAAGAGTCCGACCAGTAGGAATGAGCCAACAACCAGTAACCATCTCAAACTGGTTACTGGTCACACTGCTACAGTGAAAGAATCTCTGTTGACACAAGTGGTCATTTCATGTAGAAACAACTTCAACTAAAACTTTAACATCATGTCCACTGTCAAAACAAAGACATTCAGAGGCAATGACATTTTGATGATTGCTCTTCTAAAGAAATTGGAATTGAATCAAACTGTTAATTAAAAACAAGAAAGACTTTTTATAATATTGACAGAAACTAACTGTTCAAGGGCCAGTAGCTGCACCCACAGGACGACCCTGAGTCTAGAAAAAGCGTTGTCATAACTACAGAAGTTATTCTACTTTAGTAATGAACTACTGGGACAGGCAATTTAGAAACTATTCCTCACTAGCTCGATACACCAATTCTGTAAAGTAATCCTAAAATGTCTTTTTTCCTTTTTAAATATATACAGAATATTTATTTAGCAAATGACTATAAAAAGGCAGCATGTGCAGTTTAAAGCATTCCAGGTGTAGCACTGAGTCAGCAATAAGGACTGGAATAAAAATAGAAATCTGTTGGTGTTTTATAGAACTTCCCACCCTTGACTAGATGTCTTCCTCCAAGGGTGGATTTGATATTGTGTACAGGTGAGCTTTCCTGGACAACAAACTGCTGCTGTTGCACAAAGTTTTGGAAGTTACACATAAAAGAATGCTGAGGAGTCTCTTTCCAGATATCTGTGTAAGCCTCACAAATTTTTAGAGGATGCACATGAACACAGAGTTTACTGCAGTCTCCATCCTGCGTACCTTCCTTGACGGGGATCGCTGGTTTCTTCTGCCTCAGACCCAGGAGGATGAAGAAGAGGACTAGTGGGATGAAAATTTCAAATGCCAGCACCCACTGCAGAGGAGAAAAGACAGGAGATGAGAACCTTACTGAGTATCTGCTGAGGAATGGGGGCAGGGCAGGTCTGAGTTCAGCTCATTGCTCACATGAGATAAAACAGGAAGAACAAGAAATATTCCTGTGCTAAACTCAAAGTGTGACCTACTTCTTGTCCTCTCTCTTCTCATTATAACAGATAGAAAAAAATACTGCAAGTACCTAAGAAAAAATTAATCTCTTAAGTGGAGACAGAGCAGGATGCCAGAGCTGGCTGCAGAGATGCCAACAATAGAAACCAATCCAGAGGGTAACCCCAAACCTAACCCTATCCCTAACCCGTTAGATGATGAGATTTAAAATAAACAGGATAACTCTGGAACCAACACTATTTCTAGTCATGGAAACTTCAGTTCACGTCAACATGAACTCACACAAACCTGGAACTTTCCAGATATGCTTCAGCTGCACACAGACATTAATTTAATCCTCAATGTCATTTCTCCTCTTCACTTTTCAAGAACTGGAGAAAAGTGGAGAATGATACCAGAGTCACATGAGGACACTGACCGCTCTTCCTGACCCTGAACAGGCCTCTCTTGTTACATTGTTCATCCAGAACTGTGAGAACCATAAAGTCTTTTTGTCTCTGCTTTCAGCACCCGCCAGAGAACATACATGCGTGCACGCACACACACGAAAGAGAAAGTCATAAACCAACAATTGTCTCTTGACAAGTAACCACTGACAACCAAACCTGAATGATTCAAATACATCAAAAGATTGTATTTGAATCATACAAGCTGCATCAATACACAGACACGCATACACACCAGCTCAGAATATCATGAAAAACTTCCAAGATTTTTGGTCCCTCATTAAAGAAAATGAAACATACAGTATATCGTATATAAACTCAGTATACAAAGACTGGAAGATTTCAAGCTTTTATTTCTTGTAATTTTAATGATTAGAGTTTACAAATCTTGTCTCAAAAAATTTGAATATTATAAATAAATAAATAAAAATAAGTAAAGATACCTTCTTCATAGAAAGTTTAGTGGAAGGGAAAAGTGTGGTAGGAAAAGCTGTACCAGCAACAGGAAGAACTGAAGCATTTGGGAAAGCTTCACAAGGTGTCAGAGCACAGAAAGACACCCCACACATGGAAGACACATGTCCCATTGCTCATGTCCAGAGACTGAAGAACAAGCTGATCTCCTCCATGCCACGCAACACTGATGCAGTAGTTCATGCAAATGGAGGCCCAAACCAGTACTAACTGCATTTAAATGACTATACTTTTGTATTATAGACATTTGTCAGGAGTATGGCGTACCGGGCCCTTTGATATGGGCTGTCAGATCCCTCTGGTATCAGAGTCTGGTCTGCATTGCCAACAGTAAGCTGGAGGGACAATGTCACTTGGCTGGCCTAGGAACGCCTTGGATTTCCCCCAGAGGAGATACCCCAAGTGGCTTAAGCCTATCTTCTTAAGCCTCAGCTTAAGAAGAGAGCCTTAAGCCTCTCTTCTCGACCCTGGATAAGCAGAAGAAAAGTAAGATAGATAGACTGATGGATGGACATTTTCAATTATCTTTTACAGTAAATTTTGGATTTCCATTATCTGTAAGCTATAATGATCAAAATTCCCACAAAAAAAAGGTAAAAGAAAAATAGACTTGAAATATTTCATTATGTGTAATAAATGCATGAGTTTCACTTTTCTGTATTGAGTAATAAAAATATTACTTTTTCATAAATGTTAATTTTTGGAGTTGTTTTAGATAGATTTTCGCTTCAGATAATCCTCTTGGTTTAACTGAATAAAATCAAGAGAGTGTGGGCTTTGAATAGAACTGGTGGCCTCAATGAAATTCCTGTACTGATTTTAATCTCAATAAGAAATTATTTTAATAAGAAAGCAGCATGAAAGCAGCTGATTCTGCAGACACACATGTACATGTTAGAGGTCATGTTGCATGGAGGCCTGGGACATTGGATGTCATAAACTAATGCCTTCAATTATTCATGGCTTCACTATAGTGATAGTGAATAGGATCCCTCACGCTGAACATACCACAACACACCATATGCTGGTAGCAGTTTGCTTGACTTTAAAATCTGATCTGCTCCTGTTCTTTCAGGACCATCTCCTGGCAAACAGTGTTAGCTTTCTGTAGTCAATGCTGCTTCTACCAGAACAGCACATACTCTTACCATGAACAAGAATGTCACAATATTTCTGGGATTGTATTGATTTATATTAAATATTCTTCATCCAGGGTGGAATGCTTCTTGAAATCTGCACACAATTGGCTGTTTTAAGTGAAACACACTGATATCCAGGGGTGGATATTAAAAATTTTCTCCACCAGACACTGGCTGGTGGAGGAATTTTTTTTTTTTTTACCAGCCACTGTTTGTAAAACCCCACAAGTACAAGCAAATTATAGAAAATGTATGATTTAATCTTAACTCTATAAAAACCTATTTACTGACAATAAGTTTACCAAACAGATGTACATATACATGTAACCCCCATATATGTGTGTACTATTATTGTAGTATTTTATATTTTGTTTCTATTAGATTTTGTCGTTTCTATTTTAATTTTATATTTTCTTTTGCTACCAGAAACCACCAGCAGGTGGCTTGTGAGTTTACACTCTGGTTTAGACAACAGAGAAAAATAGGAGTAGATAAAGAAGAGTAAAAGAAGTAGCTGGCTGCAGCACGTTGTGCTGAGCTACTGCGCTGAGATAAAAGAAACGTTATATGATAAATTCGGATGAATTCCAATAACGGTTGACAGAAGAGAAGAGACGTGACCCGATCCTTGCAGTAAAATCCATTTTCTACTGTGATTTTCTCCGGTTGGTTTTTTAGAACCACATTCAACTTGGAACATTGTCCAGCTGCACACCACCGCAGGCCTGGATTGGATGTGTGGAGTTCCAGGTTTCAACCCAAGACGTGGGACTGCTGGATCCGCTGCCTGCTTTGCTTTGCACTGGATTAAGATAAGATTTTGCATCCAAAGAAACATATGGCCATTGAATTGACTGAAAGACTTGACTGACTGACTTGAATTTTCAAATACTGAACTAAAGAAAAGAACTGAACAATAAGAGATCTGAACTGAAAGGAAAAACACTATCTAATATAATAAGGGTGGACACTTTCTGTTGGAACAAAGTTGTATGAAAATATTTTATTTAATTTTGTATTAAACAGTGTTCATTTTTCTTAACAATATGGTTTTTTGTACTTATTATCCTCCTTTTTGAACTTAGAAAGAAGACTAATTGTAACTATAACATTGGAAATCAAAATTTCTCAACCTATCTGTTCATTAGTTACACAAATTGGTTACATACAGAATAATTTAACAAAGCATGGACACCTTAACAGGGTTGTAGTGCAATAAGTACATTTGAAGTAATTACTAACAAACTTTAACTACACAACCCTAACATTCTTGCAATCATATGTGAACATTTCCAAATTTTGGCAACAACTCTCCCTGAATTATTTATTAAGATGTGTCTAGTCATTTTTAAAATATTTTTTAATTGTATCAATAGCTGTTTTCTAACTTTTATTTGTTTTTCCTTACTTATTATGTTTTCTATTGAAATTAACAATTATTACTTAAATATCTCAGAACGTGTTCATTATTAATTCCACTGGCCATCATCATCATTCTTGTGTTACTCCAGAGTTTTTCTGACTACCTGGAGCTTAGTGTTAGCTTCCCCCTCTCACACACCTGCCTTCCTGCATGCATGAAACTTTTTCTTTATGAACATTTTCACTCCTCCTTACCGGGCAGCAGCAGCTAACCTGAACTCTTCCTTAATCTGTCCCTGGTCACACCTCTCTCATCATCAACCTCCGACGATAATGAAGCCCCTGAATCGTTAATTCCCTCTCCTTGTCCGCAACTGAATCTCCTCCAACTGTCAAAGTTAGTGTGGTAATTAACATATCGGTTAGTTTGACACATTTTTTTGAATGGGCTTAAGCGCTTTTTAGCTTTTGTCGTAGTTTTTCTGACCCGCCTCGTCTCGTATCCGCTCATTTTCTCGGACTCCGGTTAGCAACAAATGGGTCTATTTATAACCTTAGAAGGGAGGTGTGGGCCAAGGAGGACTGAGGGATTTCATTGGATAAGCCCAATGTCCGTCAATAAAATCAACCGATGGGCTGTCGCGGTTGATAAAAATTTATTTAATGCAATTTTTCTTGTTAACTCATGACAGCGTAGGGCCGCCAGATATGGACAGTAAATGCATCAGCCTGTATTCCAGCTGGTCAGTCCTCCCCTGAACAGATGTTCAAACTGAATCCAGGTTCTTTTTTTTTTTTACTGTTCAAGTGGCAGGTGCGTTGCTCCAATTTACACGCCACTTTATGCTTTTACGCATTTGGCCAGTGGCAAGTGGTAATTTCCACCCCTGCTGATATCAAAAAACCAATAAAACATTCGCCTTTTTTAGGCATTACTGATGTGCACAGTTCCATTCAGTTTATTTATGTAGCACCATCCACAACACACATTTACCAAAAAAGTGAATTAAATCTACTTATACAGACAAATCCCATGACCAGTGCATACATTCTAGTTCAGGGGTCTCAAATTCCAGTCCTCGAGAGCCACTGTCCTGCAGTTTTTAGATGTGCCACAGGTACAAAACACTGGAATGAAATGGCTTAATTACCTCCTCCTTGTTTAGATAAGATCTCCAGAACTTTGCTAATGACCTAATTATTCTATTCAGGTGTGGTGCAGCAGAGGCACATCTAAAAGTTGCAGGACACTGGCCCTCAAGGACTGAAAGGTTTATAGGATAACACTGTGTTGCACTAAGTTACCAAACAATAGTCACATTAAGTTTGCTGTTTGAAAAAACCCAGCAGATTGCATCAAGCTGCTGACTTGCATCGCTCACTCATTCTGGACGAGTGCTGGCAGGAGTAGACAGACTTGCATTGCGTCATTGATTTTACATCAATCTCTCATATAGGTCATACATGTAGTGACAGTGGAGGGGGAAAACGCCCCTTTAACAGGAATAAATACAAATATAACTTTTGCATCTATAGATACTGCAGTGTGGCTACACAAGGTTTTTGGGTTCAAGTTCCTTCAGATTGTTTACAAACCCTCCATAGCGCAAGTTTCTGATTTGTGTTTATCTTTGGTTCCATATTATTCTGTTTATTGAAACCTTGTACTGACATTATGAATCTTCATATGAGCAGAGAAAACACTAGAAAGACTTTACATTTCAACATCACAAAAATCTGTTTACTTGTTCAGTTTGCTTGATCTTGACTTGAGTTGTTATAGTTTATCCCCTGCCGGTGGCTGAATTCAGATTCTTGTGTTTTATGGAAGGTGACATAAATTCTACACACTTTCTACAAGGAACCACAAACAAATTCACATTTAATTATTTAAAGCTACAGTTAAAAACAGTTAATTGACCTTCTTAATAGAATAGAAGAACTCACTAACCTTGCAATTTAAGAATGTATATTTATGTATAAATATTCATGCATGTTTTATATATTACTGCAGCTTCATAACGCATTTATTGCCTGTGTAATAATTCTGAAGACGAGTTTTACCTTTCCAAGACGTCCTCTCACAACCATAAAACAAGTGAATCTGTAGTTTTTTCCCACTAGATGTCATGATCCCAGCCCTTCAGCTCTACCTTGGCTGTGCTGATTACTCGTGAGGGTATTTAAACAGCTGCTTGTCACCAGCTCAGTGTGAGATCGTCTGTTACCCCTGTCACAGCTTTCAAGCTTTTTGGTTTTTTGACCACAGATTTTCGCCTAGTCCTTCTGCTGTTGAAAGAGCCCTGACCTCCTGTTGCTGAAACCTGTCTGTCTCTGACCTTGCCTCTAGTCTTCTGATTACTGGACTTTCATTGCCTGAGAACTTCCCGTGCATGACCCTGGATTGTTTCATGACTCAGCCTCTGGTTGGTGGATTTTGTTCCTGTCTTTTGTTTGCCCCTGGAGCCCCCAAGACCTCTCATTGCCCATTCACCCAACCCTCCCCAGCTGAATTCCTGACCACTGCGGATCCCCCATTCCTGACCCACCAGTGTGACCACACCCTGTGGAGCCCCTTTACCACCATTATTTTTGTAATAAAACTCTTGGTGAACCATCCACTTGTTTTGGCTGCGTTTTGGGTTCTGGCTGATTTTATACTTTAACGTTAACAGTACGATCTCGCCAGTATGAACCCACAGCCAAATCCTGATTGGTGTTCTAAGGTAGAGGGTGCTATTACTGACCTAGAAAGAAATGTTCAGGAGCTTTTACAGGGACTTTCTTCTCTAAGGGTTTCCCAAGACCAAGCTAGGCCCTCAGTTACACAGCCACTCCCCCTTACTGTCACTCCCATGGCTAACGCTAACAATGAACCTAAGATTCCTCCCACCCCCAGAGCGTTTTGTTGGGGATCCTGAACAATGCAGACCTTTTTTAACCCAGTGTTCTCTGCTTTTTGAACTCCAGCCCTCTGCTTCCCTTCTGAACGGGCCAAGGTGGCCTATACAATCTCTCTACTATCTGGTAAGGCTAAGCTGTGGGGAACTTCTGAGTGGGAGAATGATGCTGACAGCTGTGACTCCTTTTTTGAGTTTTCTGATGAGATGAAGAGGATTTTTTTATCCTATCCGACCTGAGAGAAGGGCTTGCCACACGGATTGACCAACGCCTTCATGAACGAAAAAGGGAGAGGTCTTCATCTAATTATCAAAGAAGGGTCTCAACTGTCCAGGTCAGTCTAAGCAGCATGTCCCAAGTCTTCACGCCCACGCCCCCCCCCCCCCGTTAACACTGAGGAGCTCATGCATTTGGGTAGGACCAGGTTCTCTGCTGAAGAGAGGGAGAGGAGGTTCAGAAATCAACTGTGTTTCTACTGCGGAGAGAAGAACCATCGAGCTCTTAACTGTCCGTCAAAAGGACATGCTCAGTAAAGCTCGGGGGGTCTTTGCTGAGCCCTATTCTCAGATCTCATAACCCTCCCCACAATCGGTGCACCATCAGATTTCTTGACTCTCCTGAAGGGAAGGAGGTTCCTGTTTTCATTGATTGGCTGATGCTAACTTTATTGATGTTAGCCTAGCTCATAAGCTCGCACTGGAGTTGGAACTTCTAGAGAAACCACGTGAGATTTTTGCTATTGATGGGCATCTCATTGATCAAATAACTCACTGTCAGGGTTCCTGTGTGCGTGTGTGTGAGTGCGAGTAATACATCTTTTCCAGCGAGGATCTTGGTGGTGAGCCTGGGCAGCCTTTGCAGGTGGAGCTCATCAGCCTCATCAGAGTGATGGGGATAAAGGAGCAGCAGAGCCTTCACTCAGTGCTGGATGATTAACGTTTACCGGTAGTCTCTCTGGCCATCTCTTGTAGTCAGCTGTCATTAGCCTTTGATCTGTCTCTTGAGCATTTACCTGTAGTTTCATAGACCTTGTGTTCACTGCCTCCAGGTTCGTGGCTCGTCACTGGATTTAACAAGAAGGATCCGTTCACTGTTTTCTCCTCCTGTGGTTTCTACCTGCCTGCCTGCTACGCCGTGTCCCCCATCTCCACCCCAAAGGGGGACACGGCGTAGCAGGCCTTGCACGGCTCTCTGTCACTACCTTTCCTCGCTTCTGGGATCATCGTCACCATTCCCTACACAGGACCCTGGACATCTCTCTCCCTTGCCTCACCAGAACCATCTTGAAGTAAGCAGTTCCTATTGCATCTCTGATCCCCTCATTTCTGGCCATTAGTAACACACCTCTCGTTTCAGGCACCCCCAATCATGTGACGCTAACTTCTCCTCAGAAAGGGTCAAGAAGACAAGTCATTGTTGCTTGTACTTTGTAAATAAACCCTATTTCCTTTACTTGGACTTGTTGGTTCTGCATGTGGGTCAGAAGGGTAAATCCGAACATGTCACTCACTGCACTAAGCCTGTTTCTGTACTAATTTCAGGAAACCACCACGACAGGATCACGTTTCTGCTGACCAGGTCTCCAGGGATTCCAGTGATTCTGACGCCCTCAAGGCAGGACTAATCAGAAAGTCTTCTTCCCCAGCAGGTGCAGGATTCTTCTTTGTGGGCAAGAAGGATGGGTCTCTTAGACCATACATCAATTATTGAGGCCTTAACGAAATCACAGTTAAGAACAGGTACCCTCTGCCCCTCATGACTTCTGCCTTTGAGCTCCTTCAAGGTAGTACTGTGTTCACTAAGCTGGATCTGCGTAATGCCTACTATCTGGCCCGCATAAGAGAAGGAGACGAATGGAAGCGGCATTCAACATCCCTTCAGGGCATTATGAATACCTGGTCATGCCCTTTTGCTCACCAATGCCCCAGCCGTTTTCCAGTCATTGGTTAACGATGTTTTAAGGGACATGCTAAACAGATTTTTTTGGATACCTTGATGACATCTTGATTTTTCCGAAGGATCTACCTACCCATATCAAGCATGTCCATGAGGTTCTTCTCAGACTTCTACAAAATAAACAATTTGTTAAGGCTGAGAAGTCCGCATGCCATCAATCATCTGTATCCTTTCTGGGTTTTGTCATTGCTCCTGGCAGGATTAGCATGGATCCATCTAAGGTGGCTGCAGTCTTGGATTGGCCCGTCCCATCCAGTTTGAAGGAGCTTCAACGGTTTCTTGAAGCTTTATCGCCATTTTATCAAGGATTATAGTTCTGTGGCTGCCCCTCTTCACCCAGTTCAAGTGGTCTTCAGAGGCCAAACAAGCCTTTGGTAAGCTAAAGCATCTCTTCATCTCAGCTCTCATTCTGCGTTTTCCAGATCCGTCTAACCCTTTTGTGGTGGAGGTTGATGCCTCGACTGGGGTCAGCGCAGTCCTGTCTCAATGGTATGCAGATGATGCCAGGTTACATCCTTGTGCCTTTTTCTTTTCGCCGACTCTCTGCCTCCAAGAAAAACTATGACATTGGAGACAGAGAACTGTTGGTTATCAAACTATAATTGGAGGAATGGAGGCACTGGCTGGAGGGGTCCACATACCCTTTTACTGAGTGGACAGACCATAAGAACTTGCAATACTTCAAGTCTGCTAAGAGACTGAACCCACGCCAAGCTAGATGGGCGCTATTCTTTAGCAGATTTGACTTCTCCTTATCCTATCGACCTGGCAGCAATAGCTTTCTGTTTTGCAGGGCTCATTAGCGTATATAGGCACCGGGTGTGAACGCCAAGTTAGGTGTGTCAGGTCCGTTGTCGTGCGCAGTTGGATCTTGGCTGGACGAGTGCTGGCGCCGTGCTCGTCGGTCCAGGATTTGGATCACGTATATGGTAGGATAAATGGATTTTTGATGTTACCTGTTGCTGGTTCTATGTAATGCTAGGTCACTTTTTATATTGTTGCTACTAGTTCGCTGACATCATTTCTAACTGTTTTTTAGGATGAATTTCCGTGTGTCTTCACTGCAGCATCTGAATGTACAAATGTGTGTGGCTGATTAAGGTACCAGTTTTCCATTTTACCTTATGGCTTTATTATGGTCAACAGACAACTTATTGTTGTTTTTGGGTATTACAGATTGCCGCTGTTGTATTTTATGCTCTCACCTAAGTGCACATTTTTAGATGCTCTCATTAAGTAGCTAATAGGTTGTTCTAAAGAGCTGGAGTTGTAGCACAGACACCACAGAACCAGAACTGTGGTTCTGTTTTCTTTTATAAATCAGCTGATTGCGCACCGTGTCATAGGATTGGGCAACTTGAGATTTGGGTTTTTTTGTGTGTTTTTGTCTAACATTAGTTTGTATCATTAATTTGCATGGTTACTAACTTGGTTTGCAGTTATTTTGTGTTAAGTCTCAGATTGCTTCTGTCCTGGGGTTTCTGTGCTTCATCAGGTTTTAAATTAGAATAATAAAGTATATTTTTAATATTGTACAAGCATGAATAAATAAAATATATTTTTGTATACTATTTCTGTTTCATCATTTTAAGCTAGACTTACTTGAGTATTTTTAATTGGGAAACCCTAGACCACTTTAGTATTTGAGAGGTCTACCAGTTGCCACGTCCTCCGTCACAATCCGGGTTCTTTCCCCCGTGTTACACTAGACTTCATCAGCCTTCTGTCTGTCTGATTTTGTCACCGGCCTACCTTCCTCTCAAGGTAACACTGTACTCCTCACTGTGGTTGACAGATTCTCCAAGATGACCCACCTCATTCCTCAACGCAAGTTGCCTTCAGCACCTGATCTTGCTGATGTGATGGCCCGAGAAGTGTTCAGACTTCATGGCATCCCCGCCAACATCGTTTCTGATAGAGGACCGCAGTTTATTTCACGTTTTTGGGGTGAGTTCTGCACCCTTCACGTCAAATATTTCAAAATCCATGCAAAGACAGTGAGTGTTGAGGTTTCCAACGTCTTTCCACTAGTTTTATTTTTTTTTTTGTTGAGTTAAAACTCAAGTTAGAATGTTAAGTTTTAACATTTTAACTCAACAACCTCTACCTAACTAGAGGTTGTTAAATAGAGGGTTACACAACCTCACGTTGGGATAACTAGATCTTCTTAAAAGATAGAGTCTCTGAAAACAGTTCTTAAAGATATACGAAGTGTTTTTAGCAAGGTTGAGCTGACTGTTCAGGAATGACACAAGGAATTTAAAATTTGCCACAGTATCAACAGGTTGGTCATCGAGTGAAACTGGAATCACTGTCAGGTTTTGTTTATGTCATTTAATTAGCGCTACTTCCTAAAGGACATGAAAAGATATGGTATTTTGTGAGGGACTTTATCTTTTACGGTTCCAGTAATGCCAGAATTAATAATAAATAATAAAAACTTTGTGCTATTCTATTTTAGTAATGTAATTATATTAGTTGTGTTACCACCCCCACGCCACTAGAGGCAGTAGCAAGCCTGAAAAGATGCAACTAATAAGCAGATTTAGAAGTACACAGAAAGCTACAGAATTTGTTAAAAACTGTAAGCTGCGCTGAAGTAAATAAGAGAAGTTCAAATTCATGCTAAGAGTGGAACTCTTTCCTAAAGGTGAAGATATATCACAGATTTCAAAAGAAAATTAAAACGGCAGACCGCGGATAATATAGGAAATAAAGCCCCCTTCACTTCCGGAATGCAACTGTCCCATTTCCAAATATGATATGAGACTGACAGTGGTCCATCCCTGCCCCTTTCTGTTTGCTGCAGTGAGGTGAAGTTGACAAAATCCAACATAGCTACCATCTGGGTATATTCTTGAATATTAAGACATCTGAACTACAACCATATGAAATACTTTCAGTGGTTAGAATTACAAGATAGTGCAAGCCTATAATATCAGTTAAAACATGAACATTCAAAATGATAAAGTTGTCGACATGAATTATGACCGAAAATGGCAAACGTCCATGCTTGGTCGATAAAGTTGTGCAACTAAGCGCCCTTATAATTATAGATAAGTGTCACAAATCTGTGCAGCAGCCATCTGAATTGTTGAGCTGCAGGAGGAGCGCTGCAGCTCCAGCAGGGCTGTAACGCACAACTTGGAGGCTGGGGCAGGGTGGGGGTTTTAAAATCCTTCTTAGAGTTTTCCAGACAACAGTGGACCACACAAAAACACACACAAATTACTAACGTTTTTTTTTTTTTTGTACTGTTATACCCATTAAAAAATCTCCTCTTCAGTTCAACCTTATAAGTGGAGACACATTGTTGATGTTATTATCATAAAATAACTTGCAATTAAGTATAGGCAAAGATCAATGTAATTTTCACAGCGTTGTTGTTAGGAGCTGCTGAAAGTAACTAAAAAGTTACTTTTAATGTAACTAAGTTACTTTCCAAATCAAGTAGTCTGTAATCTAATTAAGTTACCTTTTCAAGGAGTAATCAGTAATCCGATTAAAGTTACTTTTTCAAAGTACCTATGCCATCACTGCTTGTGACCAACTGATACAAAAAAGTGGTAATTCATGATATTACACGAGGCACACTATCCTCTATTAAAATTTTAAGTCATATTCAATATTTTAAATCATTTTAATATGAAATATGTTTTCTTCAATAGCTTCCAAATTGTGGCCCCATTAACTCAAAATCAGTGTGAATTTGTTCTACTGGACTGTATAGATGAAGCACACTCATCTTTACTAGATTTTGACCCCTTTTTTAAAAAAAAAAAAAAAAAAAACTAAGTAATTTTATACTTAAAAAATTTTCATAAAATGTACTACCTCAGATGATCATCACATTTGTTATCTATAATGTTCAATTACATAAAATTCCAGGACAGGATCTATTTCATTGCATGTTCACTTCTTACCTGAAATATGTTAAATACAAGAAATATTTACTTAAAGTGTGATCTATTTCATAACATTTACTTGTCACCTTTATTGCTTATTCTGAAATTTTCAATTACACATTAAATGTTTAAAGATGGGCTCTTTCATCTAGTTTGATTGTTACATTAAATGTTTACTGCAAAATGTATGATTATATAATTGTTTACTTTAGTCACACAAAATGTTTATTTAAAAATATAATCTTTCATTACATGTATGCTTATTACCTGAAATATTTTAAATATCTAATTTTTACTTAAAATGTGATTAATTTCATCACCTGTTTACATGCAACTTGAAATGCTTGAATCAAACGTTTCATGAATGTTTACCACATTAAATTATGAAATGAGAGAAAACCACTTCCAACAGTACACATATTTCAACACAAATGGTTTATGTTCCTCTTCTGAGTGTGCAGCTTTGCTGAGCTCCTCTCCAGGGGTTTCCTCCTCAGCCTCTCCAACTTGCTCCTCTTCTATAGCCTCTGCTACTGTGTTTTATTGACCTCTTCTGGGGTAAATAATGAAAACACAGTCTCTGTAACTTGTTGATCCACCATGGTCTTGCTGTATCGCCTTTTAAATTGACGAGCATGTCGGTCCGATGTTGTGGCGTTTACCTCGCAGTAACCCATATTCAGTGGTGGAACCCAGTCTGGATTGAACTAATCCATTTCATACGTCGGTTTGCCTTGAAGAGGACATATCAGAACACACATCAGTATTAATACTGTAAATTTGATAACACTAGTGATACGTTTAAATTAATTACAAATATAAATACTCTATGTCTGTTTGCTTTTGGAATATGTGCCTTATGAGAGATGCTTGCAGGAAGACATCTAAGCGTGTCAAATTGGGAGCTGATACCAGATGGTCTGCAGCAAGAGTGATAACTGACCTGGCAGAATAAACAATGTATGATTAAAGATCGAAGTTTATGAACCAAAGACAGAGGAACTGTACATGAGACCACAGATGCACAAGACACCTCATTGTTCTGTGGGTTCATCAGTTCCTGCATTGTTTCTACAGAAGGAAACAAGAATTCTGAACTTTGCACTCTACATTACGACAGCTCGTAGGTGCAACATACCTGTGACTCAAGAGAACAGAAGAAGCAGCTATGCTATGTGATTAACTCAAGATAATTGAATCAACTATGTACCTAGGACCGCCCTAAGGAAATAAAAAGAAAGGGTGCGGGAGGAGCTGGCTTCAGAGCGGGTAGGAGATTGTAACTGAAGCAC
>CAEFZY010017737.1:0-15229 GCA_903066815.1 Brachyrhaphis roseni | reverse complement strand
CGCCCTCCAGGCGTAATAGGACAGCATGCAGGCACCCCCGGGACAGTTTGTTGGTACAAAAAAGGGCAACCCAAAGACATAAAAAAAAAAAAACCACACCCCCCCCCCCCCCGGAATTAACAGTTTTTGGGGGTTTTCTTTGTAAGAATGGGAGTCAGTGTGTTTTTCTTACTCGTTGAGCTTGTAGATCTTCTCGGAGAAGAAAACCTCATCAAGCAGTTTGTGGATGTTGCGTCTCTCAGCTGCTAACAGCACTCCGTTATTTGCGAGAATCCCGAGGCACGTTCCGGCGTGACCGATTGCTTCCATGGCGTACTCCACCTGGTACAGACGCCCTGCAAATTATAGGGTAAATTACATTAAAATACTGAGATAAAGCTACTCCATAACAGAGTTTCTAGGTCATTTAGCTAACATAGGATAGGTTAAGGAAGACCCCAAGAACTAAAATGTCCTAGTCAAAACTACATGTTTAACACAGAAATAATTATAACTTTGATTGCTTCTCTGCAGAATATTGTGTTGTTAATATTTAAAATAGTGTTCAGAAATGTACACAAATAATTTCTTTGTACAATTTCTTTAGTAGCAGAATACATTAGCAATGAGGAGTGGATTGATCAGTAGATCAATCAATGGGTAGGAGATTGGGGTTGTCAATTTTTTCCTGATTGGGGATTGATGGATCAAATACTACGAAAGTCCACACCACTAGGTCTAAAACTCATCAACCAACGCAATAATTATCATAAATTGCAATAAATCTATTCAAAACCCTTTACGAAAAAGGAACACAACTTGCCTTCAGGTGAAAAGATGGTTGTCCGGGAATCATATCTGCGTGACTAAACCACAACAACCATTAATTAAATAAGTAAAGACTCATTAGATATGCTTTACATATACATGACATTTTGAATGTAAAAAGCAACGTGGCTACAAACCATTTTCCCTGGTCACTGGAAATATTCTGAAAAAGCAGGACAGAGAACGGGACAAGTTTAAAGCAGCGGAGATCAGGGACAAACAATGATGGCGAATGCTAAAACATCCCTCAACATTAATCTAATGTTGCAGATATTGCGCATGTAGGAAGTCAAAACACCTAATATTTTAATATTTTTAAACCAAAACGTGCACTTGTGACTCTTGAGTACGCTAATTGCGCTTAAAACTAAACCGTCTCATAACATCCACTGGCAGCTAGCGAGTAGCTAACGAGCGCAACAGAATGAATCTGCATTATCGCAGCATGCTAATGTCTTAGCCAGCTAACTGGCTGCTTTAAATGCGTAAACGTCTACAGTATAAACGTCGTTTACAGAAAGACTATGCTAGCGCTTGTCAAAATTAACATATTGAGACGCAAAGGCAGGCACCGACTTATTATTACCTTTAGTGAAATCCTCAAAGTTGGTGTACTTTTGCTAAGGCTTGGAGATCCAACACTTTCAGTTTGCTGTTTCCTCCTGTGACACCGGCGTTCTGAGGTAGGGATGTCGCGGCTCAGCAGCGCCACCTGTCAGCAGGAGGACCGATCAATCTCCCAATCCTTTTTCAAACAGAAAAGGAGTGGTAAGCCTATTATTTTGTTTATGTATACATGATCTTTTTTCTGTCCTACAAATTGCTTGTTTTTAAAAACCTGTTTGAAATAAATCAAATATTGTTAGTTTGAGTAAGCCAGAAGCACTTACAGAATAGTGGTGCTACATTGTTTGTGTGCCAGAAGTGAGCTAAGGTGGAATAATTTGTTTGTGTCAGGTTGTAAATATTTATTTTGAAGCAGGTCAAAGAGAATCCAGTGTTGCAATGGCTGTTTATTAATGGAGATGCTCATTGTTGCTCTCATGTCTTGACTGTCAACAGTCGTCCTTAATAAAGAAACCCGTAAAACAACAGATTAATTACTTGTGTGCTAAGTAGAGCATGTTGGTAGGGATATTATGTGAGATATTGAAGCTGCGTAATAGCGGTGTAACAGTGGACCGGGAGGGACTCAGAGTAGAGCCACTGCTCCTTCACATTGAGAGGAGCCAGTTGAGGTGGCTCGGGCATCTGGTCAGGATGCTCCCTGGACGCCTCTCTGGTGAGGAGTTCCGGGCATGCCCCACCGGGAGGAAACCCAAAGGAAGAACCAGGACACGCTGGAGGGAAGATGTTTCTCGGCTGGCCTGGGAACGCCTTGGGATTCCCCCAGAAGAGCTGGAACAAGTGGCTGGGGAGATGGAAGCCTTCTTGAGCTCCTACCCCCGCGACCCGGCCCCGGAAAAAGCAGAAGAAGATGGATGGATGGACGGATGTTTTGCTCACCAAAAGGCTAAATTATGTATTATTTCCCAACATGACTTATTAGAGTCAGTGAATTAGCAAATGTTTCATGTAACATGTTGTTGCTCCTAATTTCGGAGACAAAGACTGACCTGGTTGAGTAAAGTACTATACTGCCATCTAGTGGACATATTGGAGGACAACATGAGCGAATCCATTCAAAGGACTGAAGTCATGTTGAGCTCAATATACCTTAAGTGTAGGACGTTTACAAAATCCTTTTAAACCACAGCGAAAGACACATTCCAGCTTATTATAAAAGCAATGTTAGAAAAAACAACCTGCTGAAATTTTTTTATATACTTCTGTTGAATCACAAGAGAATTTACGATAAATGATCTACACAAATATTCAGTTCAGTGTTCCCAACAGGGGTCCAGAATTTGGCTTAGCTGCCATTTTCTTTTATAATATACAGTGAAGTCTGAAATTATTGCAAACTCCTCTGTGTTTTGGCCCAAAAAAGCAATACTTGGATGAATGAAAATAAATCTCAATCTGCCAGGAGTATCTATCATTTTGGCCTTAACTGGACATGAACAGGTCATGTTTCGTTTGCTGTATATTGAATAATGAAAAATTTTTTGTAAAGAAATGCCTAATACTGACTATTATTTGCTTTTCAAGACTTTAAGGCCACGCAAAAAGAAAGTCTCAAGAATATTTAAAGGGGTGCTTGGATGTATTATGTATTTTCCAGGCACACAGTGCAATTTTACAGCACATTCAAGTAACTATATTATCTTCAGTTGTTATAAAAATATATTAGAACAGAAGTAATTTGACTTCACAGTGACTCTTTAAGAAGCTCCCACCCTCTCTGACATCATGGCAACGCTCCTCTATTTTGCTGTTTATAACCATTCTTAGGAGTGTTGGATTAAGAAGCAGATGTGCAGTTCCACCAGGTGTTTGCTATTTGCTGCAGCTGCTAGTGTGGAGGAGCTGAGAGGGGAGGGCAGCTGTGTGGGTCTGAAGCTTGATTTGGAGACTGCAGTGCTAAGAAGGAGCTTTGTGGAAATAGTTGGGGCTTTGTGAGAGTTAGCGTTTAGGCATCCCTGAATGGTTGCCATGGGAGATTCAAAGATTCTTCAAACATGCAAGAAAGAATCAAAGCAACACTCCAAGTATGTTCTTGATGACAGAATAACATAAGAACATGATACGAAGCTTTAAAAAAAATGTACATAAAAGCCTTTAAATATGATAAGGCATAGATAATTTTAAACAGTTTTATTATAGCGCATTCACATTTGTAGAAATGATCAATCAAATCAACACGAACATCAGTTTATACAATCTGTGGAGCGTAATTTGAACTGCTAATTAAAACCAAATGGTGCAACAGCAACAACAACCACACAGTGCAAGTCGTAAATGTCCTCATTTGCTGGCAGTTAGGTGAGCCAGATGGTTTCCTGCTCTCTCCTCCACTGTGGGTTCTGTCCGTAGGGGGCCCAGGTGGGAGGTAAGGGCTTAGAGTCCGGGGCCTCCAGCAAATATGAGCTCCAGGGCAGCCTGGATATCGCCATCTGTGGCCTGCAGCGCCCTCAGCATCAGCTCCTCGTCCTGGATCCCCATGTCCCTGAGCTGCTGCAGCTGGGACTGCCAACGGCCCTGGCAAAGCAAAACGAGAAAAAAAAACGTGTTCAGGAAGACTAACCTTTTATCCAAATGCCACCTGGTTAACATTTTGTTTCTCATTATCCCCTAGAAGAAATGAGCGCACTGTGGGTTAGCTCACCTGTAGAGCAGACATGTTGGTGGCCTGCAGAGCTTGCTGCAGAGCCTGGCTGAAGAGATCATTACTGACTGGTGTGCCAGCTGGCATCGGGGCTGAGCCACTGGAGGGGTCCATCTTAATCAAAGAGAAAGATAGAACAGAGTAGCAACGCTGCCAGGTTTTTGCAGGAACGAGTATTCTCCCCTTGATAAATAAGAGGCAGCAAATCTAGGTCAGTTTTCGCCGTCTAACCTGACTCGCCGTTGTCGGGGTAACAGCGCTGCTGTCGGGTGTGCTGGCCAGGGCCAGAGCTGTCGCGAGCTCGCTTTGCGTTATCGGCCGAGGCCCCGTCGCGCCGCTGTGGCCCAGAGAGACGGGGCGCATTCCTGCCGGGAGCCCGGCTCGGCTGGAGGGACCTGCCGGACTCCCCTGTTGAAACACGCCCGAATAATCAGCCCACATTCGTATCCATTACAGTATCTTGTCTTTACATGAGGTGTGAGAAAAGACTTACCGAGTGGAATTCTTCCTCATCATCTGACATGCCTTCAAACATGAAGCCGCCTGCCAGAAAAGAGATCCGACTCATTTTTAGGGATGAAACGATTAATCGGATTATTCGTGACGAGTCGATTACTGAAATAATCGTTGACTAATTTAGCAGGGTATCTGTGGGTTTCAGAGAGTCCAATTTAAGACCTTTTTAATGCCACCTTGAATTAAATTTAAGACTTAAAAAACTGTAAGTATAAGGGAAGGTTGTGGGATCCTGCTGGATTATAATCAAGCATAACAAAAACTGGGAAATTTCTGGTGTTCAGCTAACTGACAGTATATTTGTACTCATCCATAAGAACTAGCAGCGTATGTTGGCATACAATTGAAGGTACCTTCAACAGCCTCGAAAAGTCCCATGAAAAAAACAAACTACTGTACATATACAAAATTAAATTGTCCTGCCATTATAAAATTTAAGACCCTTGATTAATGTATTTAATACCAACTTAGATTTTGAGACATTTCAAGGACTTAATATAAATCACATCAATTTAATGCTTTTTTAAGGATTTGCGGACACCTTGTTTAATAATCGATTAATCGTTAACTGGAAAATACAGACTCAAATACACGTCAGAAGTATTTTTTAACTGCAGATGTATCCTTTGCTAAAAAATGGCTTAATCATGCTGCGTTATTGGATTTTGGGCAATAAAATGTTTATTTTCTAAATTAAAAAATGGATTGAATGTTTTTGTTTATTTGAATCTTTCTATGTAGTTTTAACATTATCTAAAGATGACTGAAGTGGTTAAATGAAAAACCAGCAGAATGCGCCAATTTTTAAATCCAAATAATCGATCAGTCGTCAGACTAATTGGTTACTAAAATAATCGTTAGCTGCAGCCTTGCTAGTTCTGGACTATTTCAACATACACAACAATTATTATCTTTCAGTGAAAACTTTACTGTATTCATTAAAAGAAAAAAAAATATATATATTTTTTTTTTACAAATATTAATCTCATGGCTCACCTGGCATATCACTGTAAGAACTAGCAGAAACATTTCGGGAGGAGCCGGCACTGGACTGGGCAGGCATACTGCCAGCCACCGAGTGCAGGACCAGGATGATGGCGTTGACCAGGGCCGGATGCGAACTGATTAATCTGCAGCAGAAACAGCACTGCGAGTGTCATATTATTTGTCACATGACACCTGAAAAAAAAAAATAAAGCTAAGAGTTATACTCACATGTCCAGCATGTTGGGGTCCGTGAACTGTACAAAGAGATCTTTGTCTTGAAGCACTCCTGAATGTTTAAAGGGGACATGTTACAAGTTGCGATAAGATGCAGAGCTATACATGTCTTGTGGAGTTCTGCTGAGTCTGACCTAGAGCAACCGGGTCCGACCTGAGCCCGGGAGTCGCTACGATGATCTGATCCAGAGACTCTTTGTTTGTCAGCATTTTATAAACCTCAAAGCAGGAGAAAAGAAACAGACATCAATATCAGCTAATATTCAACATTTAATATAAGGATGTTTTGTGATAGATTAGCAAAAAGGATGGGAGTTTTTGCCCATTCTTCTTCACCAAATAGCTTTATTTTAGTTACTGGAGTAAATGGCGCTAAATGCAAAGTTAAACCACAATTGCTTTTTGTTTTATTCGTGGAATGTTTAAAAATACTGTACAAAGCATTGTATTTGTTTCTCTTTCGTTTTGCAATTATGCGCTCCTTTTTGTTACTCCATTACATGAAACCTCAGTAGATAAACCAAAATGAAATATCGGGACAAAAAACATGCAGCTGATGCAGTATTTGTAGAAATCTACTCACTGAGTCTCTATAGGCAGAGTTGAGTGAATGAAGTGCAGCGTGAAACACTCTAAACTCTCTGGCTGCTGTTGCTCTGTTAACAGGCTCTGTAGAAGAGATCACACACACACACACACACCCCCACACACACCCACACACACACACACCTATTCACAATCAGATCTTCTGTGTAATTTACAATAGGGATTAGGCACTGTTCATTATCGAAGCAGCATCCACGGACCTGGATTGCCCTCTGGCTCCGGCCACGTCTTCTTGAGAATGTGTAAGGTGGAACCTGGCTGAACTCCACAGGCATCCAGTGTAAGATCATCCTTCAGTTTCCTCCCGCAATGGACCAGCTCTGGACAGACGGGACACTTTAGGTGTAATTTACACATGGAATAGTGTTGTAAACCAACACTGACGTTTCCTGGTCAGTGAAGCCCAGGAAACGAAGATATTCACAGTTTATTTATTCAGACTACTGACAGACCTATTAGCTCAGGATCTGGGACCGAGTCTGGAAGCTGGGCTGCTACGAGCTGCTTTAACGTGGCCACTCTGTATCCTCCTGGTGGGACGTCCCCGGGCATCATCTCCGGGAAGTGGAAGGTGGATTTGGGCTGATCCACCAGCTTTAACGACAGGTGCCAATCTGAAGAGGTCATCTCTTTGACTTGCACAGCTGCAACCCAAAATACAACCACAACGCAGATTAGCAGATGACAAGCTCTTTAGACACATGAGATAATCTTATATTTAGCCATTCAGGTTGCTCTGACAACCTGAATGGCTGCCAGAGCAAAGCAAAACGTTGCCATTTCGCATTGCTTTTGACTAAATTGTTCATTTATAAATGAAAAGTTGTGCTAGCAAGACAGCTGAACCACTGTTAGCTGATGCTTAGGCGCTACATAAAGAAACGATTTTAAGAAGTACAAATGAATGTTTCGTAATTTATGATTTTTTTCTTTCTTTTTTTCTGTTTACAACAGACAAACACAAGTCATGCACAGCGGCTTTTAAATCTCCATCTGCGAGCTGCAGTAAAACAAATGCACACTCACCCGCTTTCTTGTTTACAGACGCTGACTTCCGGGTTTCTGCCACGTGACCTATGCTACGTTCACTTCGGCCACGTGAACAAAGGAAATTCTATTTACATCTATCTATCTATCTATCTATCTATCTATCTATCTATCTATCTATCTATCTATCTATCTATCTATCTATCTATCTATTATCTATCTATCTATCTATCTATCTATCTATCTATCTAGACTTAAATGATTCTTTTTACGGTGTGTTACGAATCTAATTTTGTTCATTTTGTTTGTATTATTTTAAAGTGTTCAATTCAGGAGCACCAATTCACAACAAATCCCGTTTCAAAGTACTTTAAAAGAACAAGTACTGCTTTATTTCCACTCACACAGAATTGAATTCTAATTGTATTATGGTAATTGTATCAAAATTGTATTATTTAAAATTGTATTATTTAAGGTAATATCTTAAAGTAATATTACAAAAAGGAATGTTGTAGATGATTATTTCAGATGATAACTAAACCCCCCCCCCCCAAAACACACAGACAAGGATATTTAACTAAGTGTGTCCTGTATTTATGATTCAGCAATAAAGTAATATTTTTTATTATATCTGAGCCGATACTGTTATATGTTAAATCAATGCGAGACGTGCCTTTAATAATTGCAAATTAATAATTAATTACACTGAACTGTGCTAGAGAGAAACATCCCACCATTTCAATAAAACTGGAATACATATACATATATTTTTAAACATGTATTTATTTTTAAAGTTTACAAATGTTGCTGCATTCCGTCTCACACACCTGGTTTGAGTGAATTTATCAGCGAAGGTTGTGCTTATTATGATGATTTTGCATGGCTTCATCTATCTGTGATTGTCGTTCATTTTAATTAAAGTTGACATGCCTTGTTTCTTCCATCGCCTTCCAGGCTGCGTTCACTAAACGGTTAAAGAGTTAAGGGGGTCGGTACAGCGGAGCCTTCGCATGACATCACCGCTGGACAAAGCAGCAAGGAGTGGTTTCTTCCAAGAGAAGCCCCCAAATCAATGAAACAACCCAACAGGGGGAAAAAAGAAAATCCCTGTAATCTTATCTGCCGTCTAAATCAAAGTGCGTGGGCTGCGTTTCTAGCGGTGCTTTGTTGCGAGAGGAATGAACTGCTCTGGAAAATAACATCGTTTTGGGCAGAGGAGAGAGAGCCACCACCGCTGGACGGCCGGTGAGTTTTAACTTTCGTCTTTCCAAAAACACTGAGCGTGAAATGTGCGTGAGCTGAATAAAAACAAACAAACAAGCGAACAGGGAGCTTATCCCCTGTTTGCTTAAGACGCATAATAAATGACCGTAAACTTTGGTTATTTTGGAAGTAAACGCAGCACCAGCTGTGGAGCAAATGGAACCGTGAAAACTTGAAGAAAGACAGAGCCTCTCATAACCTCAGCAGCTCTATCCACAGGCTCCAAAGCTAGGCTTAGTCCGGGTTTTTCCACTTCAAAGAAGTTCAAAGCACAGGATACTGTTTAAAAAAGAGCTAATAAGCTAAGGTTAAATAGAGCACGCTGCGCCCCCGTTCGGCGAAAACTACCCACTGCATTTGTCGACGAAAAGGTTGTAGAAGGCTACAACAAATAAGATTTTCTTAAAAAGCAAGACGCAACAAAATCAAAAGGAAAACTGTTTATTCATGAACAAGCAAACGCATACAGAAAGGGATACAAACGACAAAAAGCGACATGAAACCCAGAGGATAAATGAAAAGATAAGGAAGGTAGTTTAAAGAGATGCTGAGCAAAACCATTGATGAAGTGGAGCAATAGTAGTTGCTATATCCTCGTCCCTTCAGGCTGAGTCCTATTTTTCTTTACCCTTTAACCCACTTATATGACTAGCATTCTCTTCTCTACCAATTCGTTAATTCCCCATCTAATTCAGGCAGTGGTTAGAAGATTCCAGACACTCCCTCAACAAGTATTTTCTCTTGTTACTAATAGTATAACAGAAAAACACGTGACTTAATTCCCCCCTCATGTGCTGTGTAAGCAATTATCAGTCTTGCAACACCAAATGTTTGCATGCTTGTTAAGAAAGAACAAAAATGTGTTGTGAGTAGTTACACAGATCTATCAACCAGACTGTTTTCTTAATAGAGCTATTATAACAAATGTTGATTTTTATTTTTATGTGTATAGATTGATACACATAAAATAGTTGGCAAAGGTCAAGAACTTTCATGCTACCCTCATTTTAAAATAGAGCACTAATTAGTAGGGGTGCACCGATTGCAGTTTTCTGGTCGATCTATAAAATCCTGACCTGCCGATTCCAATTTTGACTGGCACTGAAATGTTGCTAAATATATCGACAAAGTCACTAGGTTGACAATATTAAAGTGACTATTGTTAAACACGCATGCAGTCGTGACCTGGTGGGCGGTTCTGTCTTTGGGAAAGATGTACCGACTGGCCGATTTATTGGTGAACCCCTGCTAATTAGTTGCTGCTATGCTGCCTGTCTCTGCCAGGTCTCCCTTGGGAAATATGTTTTTTTAATTTTAATGGAATATACCATAACATAGGTCAAATAAAAATAAAGCATTCATGTGATCAGTAACACCTGCTTATGATATGATCTCTTTGGTTAATAATCGGCATGCTGTTAAAGTTGAACCCATTTTTTAAATAGTTATTTGAGTATTTATTTTCAATCTTTGTTGTGATTCCTTGTAAATTAGGAAGTAAGGCTCTTGGCTACAGTATAACACCACCATATTCAAAACAGACACACACAGCATGTACTTCTGTATATATATTGATCAAAACCAGTGGTTCTCATACTTTTCATAACCTCGCTAATTACTAAATTATTCAGTTACCTACAGTCAAGAGAATACTCGATAACTTTGATCTCAAAATTCAATATGGCTGCCAAGTGTTTAAAACGTTGGGAAAGGAGTGATAACAAGCATTTATTTGAACTTCTGGGAGTTTGTACCTCAGGGACTGTTTCACACAAATAAATAGATGCAACCTGTGTTCAATTAGTCTGGTCATATTCTCCACATCACTTTATTTGTGTGTGAAATAAAGATCATTGGGCTTCGATTATTTACCTATGTTCTGTTTCATGGCTTAGTAGCTTGAAGTTAAATATCTGATACCAAGACATACACTAAAAGTCACCAGTGGTAAGTGTAGCACTGTTTGAGAACCATGTTCTCAAAATAATTCCTATAGCTTTACGTTTAGGTTCATTGTCTCAGGTCTTTTTCCCTTTACTACCTTTGTCCATTATCCATCCTACTTTGACCACTTTCAGTGTCCCTGCTGAAGAAAAACTACCCAAAAATATAATCTTTTTCATGTTTACCTAGAAGTTAACTTTCCCCTTTCTTTACATTTTCTTTGTGGCGTGTGACTTCTCCTGTCTTTCTTTCAATGGCTTGTTGATTGCACAGCTGATATTTCCCACCTGAGCAGTGGATCTGAGCAACTCCTCTAGCTTCCAAAGCCGTCTTGTCTGCTTCTTAAAATAATTCTCATTCTCTTCTGCCTGGCAGTTTAATTAGATGATGGGACCCCGGCTTATGAAATGTCAAAGTTTGGGTTGCTGTTTTATAAGCCTATCCTGCTTTGGTTATTGTTAATTTGTCATCCTTGAACCATCCCTGAAGCTATTAAGCACCGTCTCGTCACTATTTCTGTGATTTCTGAAGGCAGTTCATCTGACTAGATTTCATTTAGGGGTATGACATTAGAAGAGGGTCAGTACATGAATATTTTTTTACTAGGGTTTCACCAATTGCAGTTTTCTGTCCTCTTGCCAATCACCAATCCTTAAAATGCCTGATCTGCTGATTCCAGATTTGACCAATGCTGATTATTCTGTCTGAAAATTTGCTAAATTGGCTGATTTTCATACCTGTGCGACAGTAGATAAGATCAGGGGATAAGATTGGTTTCACATGTAAGTATCGTAAAATTAAGGAAATCGGTACAGATTTATCGATTTTCACAGATATTACCTACTTTGTTTTGCTCTATTACATACAGAAGAAGATTGTATATCTAACTTGACAAATTGTGCACATTTTCAATGATATATTATGTACAGTATGTATGATTACTTCTCAAGGCAAAATAATATATTTGTGCACACACATGCAGAAACATATGGAAAATAATACCTTTTACAGCGTGAAACCAACAAAAGACAAGAAAGGCCTCAGTCCATGTACTCCTAAAATCACTGCAGCAATGGATTTCAAACTAAACAGTTTAAAAATTACAACGTTTCAGTCTGTGATCAACCAATTAGCTCTGTGGTAGACTCAACCAACAGTACTCCATTTGTTGCTAAATATAAACTCCCATCCTTCAAAGTTTTCTTTGTTGCGCAACTCTTCCGATTAGATACTCCTTTCAAATTCATGGAGCTCTTCCTTTCATTTTGATGGCCTAATGTAAAATTTGACAAAGTAATATACCAAATGACCTGAGTCATCCTGAGGGCTCGTTAAATTTTGGTGCCAGTTTAAAGTGCTCGTTTTGCGGGTTAGAAGTGTCCGTGTCTTCACAGGGTCAATAGTTTCGAACGGTTTAAGGAGCTTGGCTGTGAAGCAACTCATATGCCACTGCCCTGAACGCTAGCCATATTCATTATGTCTCTATTGGGGAAAAAAAAGGAGTGGACTAAAGAGAAACATAGATACCAAACTGTAGGAAGAAACCTAGCCCTCAGTGAAATTTCCCTAAAGCCTACCGGGCTGCCACGGCATTACTTTAAATCTTAATGATCTGTGCAAACTCTCAAAAAAAGCGTTTATCTTTTTTTGACCTCCATATGAAGTTTAATAGTCCTTTACATTGTGACAAAATGAAATACATGGATGATTATGACTCATGCGCTGACAGCCATTCTCCGAAAGGAAGCCAGACGTCACAGTCTTTCAGCGACTTCTTTCCTCTCAGACGTAATGGGCTTTAAATGGCACCATTATAAGCTAACGCCGGTAACATCCCTGCAAGCTGGTTATGGTTTTGACACATCGGCATACAGCAGCGATAGCGACTATTTTCCCTGATCCTAAATACTGACCTGATTTTCTTTGAGTTTTCCACTTGTGTGAGTTGATTCAGCTTTTTTTAATCGCTTCCACTGAGTTGAGTGGTGAAATGAAAGGGAGAATAGAGGACGCACGCTGGCAAGGTGGCGGAAAGTGCTTGACTCATTCAGTGAAAACCCCTTTGTTGGCTTCCTGCTGTCTGGCCAGCCTAAGTCAGACTCTATGGTTCGTGCTGCTGGCAGATTTCTGCTCAGGGTAGTTGTGGTATGCATCTGCCCTTTCCTGTCATTGACTGTTTATTCCCTCTTCTGAATCTCAGCTCAATAAACCTTTTCCCGCCCTCTCTCTGTGGTGGAGTTTTTAAAAAAAAAAAAAATTTTTTTATGAACATTTCTACTTGTCCCTCTGTCTGGGCCTTTGTTGAACAAACGGCAAGCAAAGCTGTGATGGAAACTGAATGCCGAGCCCAAATTTCAGCCCACATCCTTTCTGCTGAAGCTATAAAAGGAGACGCTTGGAAAATCCTTTGGGTGAACCATGGGGTGGAGCTACAGAGCTGAAATGATTCATAGCACCTAGCCATAACAGCTGATAAGCGGAATATCCACCAGGCAGCGCGTTGGGCACCATCCCAAGCAGACAGTGGTTATAGCAGCCGTTGGGTGGCTCTCATAATATAAGAAACAAGCCTCTGATGTTGCTGACATGTATTTCTTTATGTATAAATAAATGAGAGAAATGTATTTGTGTTAATGCTGCAAGTTTTTTTTGGTGCTAAAAATATGTTGCTTTTAATTTTTTCTCTTTTGAGAGATTCCTGTATTTTTTACTTGATAAAAAATAGGCTGTGTTGATATTTATGTTGATATTTAATTTTGCCTGGCCTTAATATAGAATACTCTATTTTTTTTGTCTTGATCAGAGTTTCTTTTCTGTTTAATAGCCCTCATGTGGTATAATTATACAACAAATAACTAACAAACAGCAGACTAACAAATGTGGATTTTCCCCATTACCCAAAAGTAAACTTTGTACATACACATGCACAATAATATTTGGTTCATGGTTGCTAAGCAGGGAAGAAAGCAAACCGAATGCTTTTTGCTCCCTCTAACAATGTCCTTGTGTGATTCTGCCTAAATATTTCATTTGATGTCTTTCCTGACACACACTCAACTTTCAGGTTAAATCCAAAAACTTTTATTAAAGTTGGGGTCTAGAAGTTTAATGTTAGCTCGTTTTATCCATTTCTAAACTTTCTTCAGTGATATTTTGTGATCTCTTCTGTGCTGGCACACTCTGTTCTGTCCAAGTTAAAACCTGTTGGAGATAAAGTCAAACTATTTGTATTTAGTTGTCTTTTTTTTTAATTTTTTATTAAGCTATCCTACGGCTGTCCAAGGTGTTCCATTCTCTTTTAGTTTGTAGTAAATTGCCCATACATCTTATCCAGTGAGTTTTATGTTAGAACAGACTTTTGTGGATTCCAGTGTGCTTTTAATTAATTTATAAAACCTGGCTGAATAATACACCAAGCATTTTCAAAGAAAGTAAACCAAATCCTGTTCTTACAGGTGAGAATAGACGTTTCCTTCCCCTTTTTTTTAAAAATTGAGCCTAAAAGAAAAAAAAAAAAAAAACAGACTGGATTGCCCTTATTTTAATAAGGCAAACATGCAAAATTGTTTTTAAGTTTTAGATCTACAATAATTTCCACATCCCCTCTAGAGAAAACTTAAATTTAATTAACACTTATGCCCCAAATTCATGTTTTTAAAATTTGTTGAAGTTGTGCTCTTCATAATCACACTTCGATGAAAAAAAACTTTAAAATGCATCATTAAAAGTTTAAAATCAATCTTGCATGCATGCCAAGGACGAGTGTATTTACACTGTGTTCCAAATTATTATGCAAATTAGTTAAGTGTCAATAGAGATTACATTTTTTGTTGTGCAATTAAATTTATAGATGGTATTTTGTCTGGTGAGCTCAATTAAAGAAATCTACTTAGGAAGGATGTTCCACATTATTACTAAGCAGGCCACAGGTTTCAAGCAATATGGGAAAGAGAAAGGATCTCTGCTGATGAAAATCATCAGATTGTGTAGTACCGTATGACAAGGTATGAAAACATTCGATATTTAACGAAAACTGAAGCGTTATCATTGTACTGTGAAGAGATTTGTGGCTGATTCAGGACAAAGATGGGTTTGTGCAGATAAAGGCATAATGAGGAAGATTTCTGTTAGACAAATTCATTTGATGAAGAGAGCTGTTAAAATGCCCTTACAAAGCAGCAAATAGTTATTTGAAGTTATTTGAATACATGAAGATTAATTTTCAAACAGACTTGTTCACTGATGACTGCTGAGCAACCCTGGATGGTCCAGATGGACGCAGTAGTGGATTGGTGGTGGATGGCCACCACATCCCAACACGGCTGTGACATCAGCAAGGAGGTGGTGGAGTCATGCTTTGGGCCGAAATCATGGGGAGAGAGAGAGAAGCTGGTCGGCCCCTTCAGAGTCCCTGAAGGTGTGAAAATGACCTCAGCAAAGTATATGGACTTTCTGACTGATTACTTTCTTTCATGGTTCAAAAAGAAGAGCCGTACCTTCAGTAGCGAAATCATCTTCATGCATGACAATGAACCATCTCATGCTGCAAGGAATACCACTGTGTCATTGGCTGCTATGGGCATAAAAGGGGAGAAACTCATGGTGTGGTCACCATCC
>CAEFZY010017736.1:0-84800 GCA_903066815.1 Brachyrhaphis roseni | reverse complement strand
TATATATATATGTCTCTTCTCACAGGGTCACCACCAGGAATCTTGGGCCCCATGACAAAAAATTTAATTGGGCCCCCCCACACAGCTGCTGTTACATTTTTTTGAGTCTATCTGACCTATCAAAAGTGTCACAATTTTAAAGGCTTGCAACTGCCTTGCTTTCTTTGGTCCAATGCTGATAACAAGCACAATATTTACTGCTCATGAATTTTACATGCAACAGTCTGCATACAGTATGCAAGTAGGTTGCTTAAATTTTTTCTGTTAGTTTTAGATTACTGAAATGTCTCTCCCCACGAGCAACAGTCATAGGCAACATGCAAAATATACATGAAGCGATCCAGACTTCTCAAAAAATGCTATGCAGTTGCATTTTATTCAAGCTGCAGTAAATAACTTTAGTAAAAAAATGTGTTTTCTCCATATTTGTTAAAGCTGTCACCATGTTGTAAGTTTGTTATGAGACAGATAATCTGTGAAAACAATCAATCTCCTCCACCTGCTCCCTGAACTACTATTGCTAGCTAAAGTAATGCAACATTCCGACCAAAACAGCCAATCAAAACCAGGAGGAGGGTTTTAGCGCTGTCAATCAACCTCATTCACTCACTACTAAATGTGCTAATGGTGGAAAAACAACTTATTACAGGAAAACTGTTTATCTGCCGTCACTGGTAGCTATGCTAACTAGACTAAGCATTCACAACAGGCTGCGCTAGCTGCAGCATAGGGGTGAGCAGCCACATGAGATTGTGATTGACAGCACTGAAACTCCTGTCTTTGATTGGTTGTTCCTAGAGAGACCTGGGAGAAGGCAGAGGAAATAGATTTTTCACAGATTATTTCTCATGCCATACAGTCACAACATAATGACAGTTTTAACAAATATGTAAAAAAAAATATATATTTTTTTATAAAAGTTACATATTGCAGCTTTAATTTCACTTAGGAGAGGGCAGGTCAGGAGGGACGTGGGTTAGAGCTGCTGCTGACTGACTCATCTGTTGTTAAGTGGTAAAAGATACAGGTACAAGTTCAATATATGAATCTGTTAGTAATTTCTTTCCTTAATTCATTAAATGCTAGTGAAAAAGAGGCAAACAGTAGCCTGTAGCTAAGCTAACTATGCTGAATGGTTGATAATCTCACACAGTCTACCCACCTCTCGGAGAAAAACTGGGTTACAAATGGACACTTTTACCTTTTTCTCTCTCTTTCTCTCTATTTTTTGAAAACCTACTTTGCTATTTTTCTTAGCAGTATAGTAACTGCCACAGTCGTTCTTGTTTTCTACTGACTGCTGCTGAACACCGTCACCGTCAACAAGCCATTTCATGCAGATCCAGGGGGTTCAGTGCAAATGTGTGCTTTTTGGTCTGGGAGGGGTAACATTTAATTTTTACTGCTAAAAACAATTTTAGAATACACAATGTAATTAATTTTGTAAGTGAAAGGGCCCCATTTTAAAAATTTTTTATAAAAAAAAAAACAAAATAATAAAAAAAAATCATGGAGGGCCCCTGCTGGTCAGGGGCCCTTGGAATTGTCATAACCTTTCCCCCCTATATAGTGCCCCTGTCTTCTCATGGGAAAAACAATCACTTGGCAGGGATCACTGGCCAATGAATAATATCTACAAGCAGAATATTTCTAATACCCATTAAGATTTTTTCGGGAGTCATAATCCAAAATTACTCAGCGTTACAATAAACAAACGCAGAAATGTAGCTATTTTGACTATCATAGCTCATCTGTGTTGGACCACAGTAGCCAGTCTTCTACTTCGCTGGGCCACCAATCAGTTCATCACAGTCCCCTTTCTGGACCTCTTTGGATAGATACCGATGGCTGCAGACTGGAAAAATCCTATACAAGCTGCAGTTCTGTAGATGCTCTGACCGATCTGAATAGCCATTTCAACTTGGCCCTCGTCAAACTCACTCACTTACACTTTTTTTTCTGCTTCTAACTGATGAATTTGGAGGAAAACATTTTGACCTCACCTAAATCTTGCTCATTTAGAGGTGTCTCCCTGTGGTCATAATGTTATGCCTGATACCATGAGTAACCCAGCCAACATCTTTGTGATTCTCATTTATATTTAAGAGATAAGTGCTGTTTTGCTTTGCATCACATCAAAACTGTGTATGATGTATGACTTCAATCATGCTGGTTTCCAATCTTTTAATTTACACATTTTTTTTATTATTATTATTTTCTTCTAAAATGCACCAAAATGGTATTCTATTGAGTAAAAATGACATTAACTTGTTGCTGAATTTTATTTTCTATGGCTGGGAGTCACGTGAGAACGGAGAAATAGCCGAATTACATTTGTCCTTAAACTCGAGGCAGGCTTTGATTTTGGTTTCCACATATACACAACATATTGCATCATCAATAATACACAATCAGACAGCAAAAATAAATTAAGACTTGCATTACGGTTAAAACACTAGAAAAGTCATCAGGAAAAAAAATGAATCAGCACTAATGTAGTGCATAAACCATCTTATTTGTTTGAAAATAAGAAATAAAAGAGTTAATCCAAAGAGCTTGTGACATTACCTTTCACAAAGTTCAGTAACTATTGAGAAAAATTAAAATACCTTTTAGTAGAATGTGTAACTACAGACTGGAGCGTCTCCAAAACAAATAAAAAATAAAACAAAGAAATGTCGTCCCTCTGATTGTTGACACTTCAAAAACCTCCACAGCAGATTCACTTGTGGATTCATTTTGTCTTTAGTGCCTGAAAGTCTTCTTGCTTCATCATTTGCAAATAGTGCTTGGACCGTGTGTTCATGTTGCAGGCAGTTATAGAAAAAAGGATCTAGAGGTCCATGTCTCAGTCTTGGCTCAACTGGTTTGGCTCCACTTGTTTGATCCGGCCAATATTCCGCGCTGTCAACAGCAGACCAAATCGCTTTACTATCGCAAACATAACCCGGCTCAAGCAGGTCGGGGTACGTGGTTGGCAACAATGCAAACAAGGCCAGAATCCTGCCCAAGTCCTCAAGAGGTACAGCAGCCAGGTTACATATCCACATCGCCGTCATAGGCAAGAGTCAAGGGCTTCTGCGGTGGAGGAGATGCCTTAGAGGTTTTAGATGGCTTGCTAGAAAACACCAAGAGACAAAACAGAAAAAGCTCAGAAAGCAGGTAGCTTGGTGCAGCACAAGGCAGACCAACTCGATTTCCGTCTTTAAAAAGAATTTCATTAACTGATAACAGGAGCTCACAACAGACAAAGTAGTGTGGAGGAGTATAACTGATACTTGACAGAGTTGTGTTGGAGGAAAGAAATTTCTTTTTGCCTCTCCATGTTTATGCTTTTCTCATACCAAGTATGTGCGTGTGTGTGAGAGAGAGACCTACAAAGAAGCTCCTGCTTTAACAATCGTTATATGGCAAAACATTTTGAAGAGAGTGGAATTGGGACATACCAGATCAGGAATGACAGCGTGATGATGAAAAGTACTACAATGAATCCAACGATGGCTACAGCATAAACCCACAGCTTTACGCTTCCATCTGTGTAATCAAAAGGGAGATTTTAAATAAAGATTGTTTACATGAAACTCTGTTCCCACATACCAGCATGAAAATATTTAATGTGGTCAAATTATCTTGCCAAAGTGTCCAAACCATTTGCACATTTTGACATATTACAACTCTAGCAGGAGTTTGCCTGTCACCCCATTTGAAGTAAATGGAAAGAATATTATGTTGTCTAATGTGTCTCTTTACCAGCTTTTCATATAATTAACAGAAAACGTCATCCATTATTCTTTGCAAAATAAAAGGAAATGCAAAATAAACCATTGAAAACCATTTAGAAGTTTTCTTCAACTTCTAAATTATCTATCAGGATTAAAATCCCAATAAAATACACACAATCCTGTGATTGCAATGTGACAAAATGTTGAAAAGTTCAAGAGGTTTCAATACTTTTACAAGGTACTGAATGAAGTCCGTTGTGCTTTTTCCCACAGGTTATAATAAGGAGTACTGCAAAGACATTGACCTAAAACAGGATGTGCAACCTAAAGAGCCATTTGCTCTCAGGACAGCCAAACTGAACATGTTTTGTCACATGACTTTTTAGACAAATATCTACTTTAGAAAATTTCTTGTCATTTCTAATTTCAGGATTTAATAGAAAGATAATTCAAATTCAAAAATACTTTATTAATCCCAAAAGGAAATTAAATAAACATAAACATAATACTGGTACATTCTGTGTGAAAATTCAGTAAAAAAAATGAAGTGTTTAATTTGTTATTACATTATCTGGTCCCTATTAATTTTTAGCCATTATGGAAGGTCCAAAGAGACACTTGCTCTTCCCTTTGTCCGTTTACTTTACAGGAAGAATGGTATTTTTAGAAGCAGGAACAATGTCAGTCATGCTGATTGATTGTTGCAGATAATTTCCATTTCAGTACCTGGGCCAACGGGCCTTAAGGTCCACTCACTGAAGAGGTCGTTGGACTGAGATGGCCGGGGTTTTAATCTTCCAGAGTTAGTTTTCACATCGGCTTTCTTGCTGTTGTCCACCCCAGGGGTTCTGGTACAGTAATCCAAGAAGCCATGCGAGGTCATCACTTCAGTGTAGCCCTTCTCACACCCACACACTCCACTCTGCAAGAAAAGGTACCAAAAACAGAAGAGGATCATTTATTTACTGCAATTGTTACTTCACACTTCACAAGACGTGCAGTGCAGTTACGTGAGGATACTCTTAGGGGCAGTATAACATCAAGCTGTGGCCATTAATTCTCATTCCCCACCCCAAAATTCCCACCCTAAACAACCTCACAGGTGTACATCTTAACCGACACAAATAGTTAAATGAAGCTGATTAGCTTCTAATGGCCTGCTTTAGGAAATTAAAAACGTCATCTATCACGATCCATGCAGCCTCCCACCAAGAAGAATGTGAGCAGAAAACAGCACAAAAAGCTCCACAGAGACCACAGCTTCCTGACCAAAACACAGCAATCTTACCGGCGTGCAATGCGAGAAGGGTTTTGTGCACGGAGGATGGCAGTGTCGAAGGGTAGTGGGCCTTTTCTGTGGGCAACACCCCCCTGAGAAGACAACACATTCTTATTTCTGTTCCTTTACCCATTGATCAATAAATTAATGCTCTGTCACAGCTGATTAATGGGTTCAGGTTCCTATCGGGGTCCCTGATCAATTGGTGAACATTTTAATTCCAACACAGAAAATTGCATGTCAGAATATCAAAGAGTAATGCCATGGGCTTTTGGGTTCCCTGCTAAAGCAGGTTTTCATTTTTTTTCTCCTTCTGGTTTCATATTTGCCAGAAATACTTCCTTGGAGTGATAAGATCACATTCGCCTACTATTTACAGCACATCAAGCCTGCCTAAAGCTTTTTTATGCCCACAACAGTCGTAGTTTTGTTCTGTTTCTCCGAGGCTGGTTTACTTCCTATAAATACAAATGCGTGATTATATTTATATGGATTGAAAGCATCCCAGCTCAGTGCGGTTTATTGATTACTTGCGTTAAAAAGGGAGGAAAAGAAAGAAATCAATTGACCCTGGTGTGGGAATAGGCAGATCAAATAAAGTGTAAAATGTTCTTAGAAAACTGTACTAAAACTACTCTGTGTGAGTGAAGCAAGTCAAGTCTTTAACGACTAAAATTAATATTTCATATCAAATGTATGCTGTCCAGCCTGCCTAGAAAGAATATATATATAGGTTATGAAATCAAATGACCATCTTTCAGTTTATTTCAACAGTTAACTTACTTGTTTGTCTTTTTCAGAACATTCAACATGCAAAGACACTATGAATGGCTGTCAAAACGTGCAATAGTTATCCTCTAAAGACATAAATATGCCTCTATGTCAAAGGAAACTTCAATAACTGCAAAAAAAACCTTTGCAAAACCTGTCTCCATTTTTGCTCGCTTTGCTACCCTTAATTGTTTCAGAGCTTAAAATAAATTTCTGAAAGAACAAATACAAAATAGTTTTCAAATGTTGATTTAACTTGTTTGGGGGAAAGGCTATTCAAATGTACCTTAGTTATGATCAGTTTTCACAATGCTGAAACAGCTAAACATGATGCAACTTAAAACATGGCTGGTGAGAGGAGATAAGAAAAACGGTAGATATTAGCTTCTGCAGTAGTGCTCAGATGGTTTTCACTGTGCTTATTAATGCATATTAACAAATGTTTGTTTTTTTTAAACTATTAATAGTGGCAGGTATAATAATTTTTTCAAGTGGTTCTCAAGTATTTGTGGATTTTAGCTATTTTCAGGCGGCTGTGGTCCCTAACCCCTTTGAACAATGGGGGTCCACTGTAATACATAGCTCAGTTTGAAAGACATCCATCAGGACGTTATTATTACTCAGTTTAATCATGATAACATGAGATAAGAATTTTTCATGAGACTTTAGTCTTAGAGTTTGAGCCTGAATTGAATCTGAAGCCTAAAATCTTTGTTTTTGCAACTTAAGTGCTGCTGGGGTCCTCATCTCTGCCTTCATGCTTGTCTGAATTTGTGACTGACAGAAAGCACAGTCCATATGCTGGCACGGAAAGTTTCAATCTCATCTGAGTTTTGTTATATATCTGGAAAAGATCTTATCTGTAGAAGCAAAGCCCACTGACAGCTTAATAGTTTTGGAATCTCTAAAGATGATACTTTTGCAACTCAGCACCGTCAGATCTTTGCACATGTCGCATTTCCTATTATCTCCTGATCCAATAAGGTGCTCTTTTCTTCTAAATGTAATTTAAAACCACCTGCTACAGCCACTTCTGAAAAAAAAAAGTTTTCAGTTTGACAGTTTTCAGAGATGAATGAAAGGAGATTCACTTCATGTCTGAGCTGCACATTTCATTTTAGAGCTACAGACTTATTCTTTAATGCGGCACACATCCATATGATACAAAATGAAATGAAAAAGGGTTCAACTGTGTCAGTGCAGAGGAACATAAACAGAAATAGCACAAGTTCAGCCGCTGGACTCATATAGGAATTAGGCAATGTCGCAGTTTTCCTAGGAGATATTGTATGTAACCTGTCTATGAGCAGTCACTGGAGACAGTAAATCTTCACCTGTGACATTAACACCATCTGAGCGTTGACACCACACTGGCCTCTTGTTGTTTGTCCATCCCCCTGTTTTCCACTGGTAACTGTGGCATTTTCCTCCTGTAGCAATGGCAGAGAGATAGATGCAATCCTCATTAGCAGTTTATATTGGGTGTCCACACCTGTTCTCAGGCTCCTATAAATGTTAACCTCCATTTCCCTCAGGCCTACAACTTTATATTATAAAGCTAAGACATATAATGAAGGAAAGAAAAAGGAAAAAAAATAGAAACCCCTCAACTGAGGCAGCATGCAAGACAGTGGCAACTTTGGATAAAATTAGGTAAAATTGGTTGGAAATATATGAAATGGGCCTCTTTTTGCAATCAAAGCTCTTATTTTCCTGAAGGAGAGTCTGTAGAAAGGTTGATTTGAAGAGAAAAGCAAAGACAGATAGAACTGATTTGTAGGACTGAACAAAGCTCAGCCACACAAAGCTGCAATTTAGGACAAACTTACAAAAAGAACCAAAGCAACACCACAGAAAGTACAGAATTGAAGTTACACATTAGGGTTACTGCGGTGGGTACAATTTTAAAATAAGTATATTTGAACTTACGTGTAATTTTAAGTTTTATGTGTTAAGATTAAAAAGAAAAAAGGAAGGCTATTATGGTTATTGGGTGTATGAAGGCATTCAGGGCTTTTTCTACTGCTGCTTCACAATAGATGCTGCACATTAGAGAGGCTCCTTCACTACTTTTATAACTCCTCTTAAAGTCTTTTCTTCTTCTTTGGCCTTCAATAATTAGCTAGACATAGTTTGACCTTGCTTATTTTAATTTGTTGTATTGTATTTAATATTTTACTGTTCCTATGCCTTATTTATACAAGATTGTTATTTTTGAATTTTTACAGTTTTCTTTGTGCAGCACTTTGTTGCTGCTGCTGCTGCTCTTTTAATGATCTCTATAAATAAAAATGCTGTGGTATGGTCATGAAAGCAGCAAAAACTGACAAAATTGATCATGAAATATAAGAAAAACGAACATTTTAGTATAAAGAAAGGTAAACATTAAAAACATGTGATTAAAAAAAAACATTAAGCACAAAGTAAACAGAAATAAATTTAGAGATGAGCTGACAAAATGGCTTTTGAGAACAATAGAATCAACTTTCCTACAGTAGAATATAACACAAATCATTGTGAAAAAATATAAGGTTCCTCTGGCTCCGCCCAGTGGTCCTGCTGCCATTTGCAGAAACACACCGCTCCCAGTCAGAAACAACCAATCAGAATCAGGAAGAAAGTCTTTGCACTGTCAATCACACTTTTCTATGCGATGCTCACACCCTTCCCCCGCTCAGTGTGTACCATCAACCTCAAGTTTGCCAGTACGCTGCAGCTGTATTGTTGGTGGAGAAACTTGTTCAGAATTTCAGACCACAGTTTTTCTCAGAACTCCCACTGCAGCTTTAACAAAAAGACAAAGTTGTTTATTTGAGCTTTCAACCTCTGTTATTTTCTGGATTTTGAAATGTTGGCAGCCTTTTGGACATTTCACAGTCAAAGTAGTGACGTACATGCTGCATTAGTAATGTAGCTGCTTCAACTAGAGTACAGATATGATGTGGTATTATGGTATGGACGAGTACCCCAAATATGTTGGCAAAATAAAAATGCTGCAAATGAATTGTAAATCATGCAAAAATAGGCTTAAAAAATTGCTTTTATGTACAAAGGATGTACTCCCTGTAGACTCTTCTTCTGCCAATTTATGTAGCATATTATGTTCTCTTCAGCAGTAAGTCATGTTTAGTAGAGTGACTGAGGTAAGTGTCATTGTGAGAGTCTGCTTAAGAAAGTAAAATCCTTGTTTATTTATTCATATTGTGTGACCTTTGACCACAAACAAAACAACAAAAATCCGCTCACAGCAGAAAGGCAAGAAAAAATAATTGTATTTTCTTGTATTAGTTGCTAAAAAGTTATTTTTATTGATTAAAATTGGTCTCAGCAGATCAAAGCTTTACAAAAAGAGGAGACCAGAAATCGGACGTAAAATCCAATGCTTCCCTAAATATATTTTCTCTAAATCCTACTGGAACCTGCTTGCTACCATCGGAGCACTTTGGCTTCAGGAGCAGCTGAAACTAACCTTGTTATTTCTGTTCAAGTTGGTGTAGACGCTCAGCTATCCTGGGCATTACAAGTGCTTAAAAGAGTGCTTACATATAAAGCAAGCCATGCTCAGAAGTGAAAAAGCCTCTGGGTTAGAGGTGGAATGCCTTCAAGAAACACGATAATCCAGCAACTTCTTTTCAAACACTTAGAACTGATGCTACCTGCTCACTATGTGAGTATTAAGTATCTGGATTAAAACTTGGTTTAAATAGATTTTTGGGGAGTTCAGATAAATGTAAAGCAAGCTAAAAAAAAAAAAAGGATTTTAAAATTCACAATAATAGCTATATCTAAATTATTTATTGGCGCTTCTTAATATTGTTTGCCAAAGCTGTTTTGCATCCTCCCTCTCCCATCACTCTTCCATAAGGCTGCCTTTTTTCTTGTATCCAAGTGCATTAAAGCCACCTTATTGCTGATTAAATGACCGGGAATGAGAACAGAAGAGGCATCAGCAGGAACAAGAAAAAGCCCACACAGCTAACATAAACCGATAATATCTGATTCAAGCTCATACACGCAACCATCAGCTTGACCATGTGTAACACTGCATTGCCTTTGTGATGAGAAATTTCACTCTGGGGCCGGATACGGCCAAGGATTTTATAACTATTTGAATCTCACGCTCTGTTGGCAGTAAAACACAAACTCAAATGTTCTGCAATAAAACAGAACAGACATTTGTGTCCACATGCAAAATAAGAAAAAAGAACAAGGATGCTTGTTTCAGAAAAATGAGAAGAAGTGAGATTTAAATGTAACAACATCTGGTTAATTAATCACTTAGGGACATTAAAGACATTGGATTCTTGATCAAAAGTCTCTCTTCTTTATCTTTCTAAATTCAACACATGTGGGACACACTACCGACCATTTTCCAGACACGTAACAATACGCTCGACTCTCTCTCTGTGTTGTGGCTGACCCAAAATAAGTAGAAACGGTACAATGGCCCTAACTTTTAATTCAGCGTTTTCAGCTCATGTATTGTCTCTGCAACTTTTAGAGTGCTGGAGTGTTGAAAATCCCCCTTCACAGCAGGGGTCTCAAACTCAAGTCCTAAAGAGCCCAGTTCCTGCAACTTTAAGATCCAGCTCTCCTTCAAGACATTTGTCTCAACTATTTGCTCTTTACCAGAGTTATGTAAAGCTTGACTGCATGCCAAAGAAGCAATTTAGCTATTTGATTCAAGACCAGGGACTCGTTTCAATCGGCACTCAAAGACTGAGACCCCTGCTCTTTTAGCATTAAACGCATCAATCAGATTGATGTCTGATAGGGAATAACACTATAATTCAACTCCTAAAATTACATTTTACAATACATCTGACAATCTAAAAACCTTGTTTATTATATAATCTTTTAGTTTATTTTTCTATCAGACAGTTTAGAAAACCTCAGAAGACATCTCCAATCCATATTGCGTCCTAAGTGTTCTCTCAAGTAGCAAACACAACTCCATCATTGCAGTCTGAAGGCAGCACTGCCCTGATGCAACCCAATAAACATTTCAGGATAGTTTCAAAGATTGAAATATTTTATCTTTACAGCAGCCCTCCTGTGTGTATCTGGAGTTTAATGGACATTTATTGGACAGCAAAATCAATGCTGTCGAATTCATCTAAATTGTCTAAACATCAAGCAAAAAATGCAAAAGTTCACTGAAAAATATAGTAAGTTTTCCAGGAAAGATATTTGCTAATAAATACACACACAGAGTTTTTTGTTTGAACCATTTTCCTGCCATTTGTAAAGGTTATTAAGGTAGTAGTGACCAGTTAGTAACTGGTTGGGAAGAAGGGCAACCCATGCAGTAAACAACCCAAGAACCGGTAATCGAACTCCAAACAGCCGTATGGAGGACTTTGTTTTAAGCCACTGTAAGCAACAATTATTACAACAGAAACAAATGTACAAATACAAAAAAACTTTGACTATCAGGATCAATGGATATATTTGTTCCCATTTTACAAAGATAAATTAAATATACAATAGCAATTAAAGGCGTTCATATAAAAAACTTTTAAATATGCTTTGGTACAGAGATTTAATTATATTATGAATACGATTATCAGTTTTTTGGTGAAAATAAGTACAAGTCAATCTTCCTTCATACCTTTACAAGGCTGGGTCTCAAAGACCTGATTGGGGCAGCTGCCTTGGTTCTCCATGGCTTGAATGATCACAGCTCTGGATCGCGCCTGGCGACCAGTGGACTCAAAACTGCGGCCCTCCAGGCAGATCAGCTGGCAGGAGCTCCAGTAGGACCACTGTGTCAAATGGCAATCACCTGAACAAATAATAATAATAATAATAATAAAAAACCATCAAGTCACACATTGATCCTGATCCACAAATAATCCTCTGTCTTATTGCCAACTATATGAAGTACTGCAAAATTTCACAGGAATCAAAAACAACACATCTGTGAGAGAGTATATTCTAAATGCAAAAACAGATTAATGGATATGGCCTTCACAGTCAGACTTTAAAGTAAGATGTAAACCGACGAAGACAACTGAAACAGGTCTCCCAGGGGAGGAAATTATTTGTCTGACAAAGGCTGGTTGATGTTTTTTGTGTGTGAGCCAATAAATGATACAGAAGACTTTCTTTCTTGAATGTCAAACACAAATATCCTTTGTGACGGTTGGTAGGGTTTTCCTGCAGCGATAATATCATCCAAAGCCACCGTCTCTCAGCCTGAGAAAGCCTCTGATTCTCTGCCTTGAACATCCATTAGCGACTATCTGTGAACTCAGGCATCTCATTATCTTTCATCTTCATACACAGACACTCCATCAGCTCTTGTCTTACACAGCTTCATCTGCGGGAACATGCTGCGGCTGGAGCCGCATTAAACAGCTTTAAGCCGCATTTGCACATTACATCTCGCATGTATGTCCACCGCACTTCTGCTGGACGTTACATTTCACCTGCTGGCACCTTCACACCAACAAACACACACATGCACGATGAAGACACGCACACCCCTACACACACACACACACACACACACACACAAACGTCTGCCCTTGGCATCAAACACTTCTGATCTTCAGCCAAGACTCGCCGCATCGGCGGATTGAGCGATGAATCAAGCAGAGGATCACAGAGGAGAGAGATGAGCACAAGCAACCACTTACACTTACGGTTCACAAGGCAACATGACTGAGATCGCAGGTCTGAGAAGCCTTTTCATCAATGATAATCACTGTGACTTGTTAAAATGACAAGTAATAAAATGAACTAAAATCTTTTACTACCTGTGCAGCAACAATGCAAAGATGCACAGTAAAGCTTCGTTGTAGAGGGATAAACGTTGACAGTAAAGCAGACTAGCTGTCAGCTGGCCAGCTACCGCCTCTCTGAAAACAATTTAATGCTCATTTTTTGGCTTAAGGAATAAATAAAAAACCTCCACTGTCACTAAATGACAACATTGGCGAGATGCCGTCTCCTTGTTTCTATGGTGATTATTCTAATGAAAAGGTTGATCATTTACCATGCACAGATTCAATTAAAGATTATGGTTGATCATTTTGTTTACTCAACAAAATGATTGAGTTATAGCAAAATGATTGATTAATTTACAGTTCAGTTAAGAAGTTAACATCCAAATTACCACAGTAAAAGGTTAGATGTATTCCATCTGGATATTTGACCACTTGTGGGAGATGTGGTAGAAATCACTGAAAATGATATTTTCCTGACTTTCTAAGCACAGTTTACAAAGTTTTAATAGGGACGAGCTCAGACCTAAACTCCATATGTCCGATTAGTTTCTGCTTTACCTCTTACAGAATTAGTTTCGAGTGTATTTTGGGTAATTTTCCTCCTGGAACACCAGGGTACATCCGAGTTTCAGCTGTGTTGATTTGAGGTTAAGCTGAAGAACTTTGAGTTTGTCCTCCCTTGTCATTGTTCCATAGACTTTGAGGAGAACATTAGCAAAATGTTCTGCTAATGCTCATTAACAGGCTTTGAAACCAGCCCTTAGCATGACGCTACCACCAACTTACTTTTACAAGTCTTCAGTGTCTTTGCTCTTGGAAGCCTGACCTTTTGACTAATTTAAAACATTCTTTTGTCATTGTTGTTTAATAAAGAATTATATTTTTAATAATGTTTTTGATCTGTCTAAAACCAGTGATACACCTGATATTTGGGAACCAACTATTCTTCGGTTTATTATCAAAGCCTGGATGTAAAACAGGTCAACACAGATGCTGATTAGTGGAAAATGGGCAAAAAAACTAAATAAGTGCATACACCACCTTCATGTGAGAAGGTGAAGCTGAAAGATGAACCGCCTTTTCCGATAATTGGACACTGCATGCCAACAGCTATACTTAGCCACCCAAAGTAGAGTTAGAGACATCTAAGCACAAGTGGGCAATATTGCAAAAATATATGATGATTGTTTTGTAGTCAGATCACTATTTTATCACCAGTAAAAAAAAAAAAAAAAAAAAACAAGTAAAAAAGAGTACAATGCCACTGTCCTTGAAGAAAAACATGCTGCATCGTAGTATAGACAAAGTAAAAAATGTTTTCATCGTGCTGATTTTGTTCGAAACTATTCTCCCTTGAAAAAGTTTCTAAAACATAAATACAGTAAATATAATCTAACAACAAAATAAGGCCAAACAACTTTTTCTTAATGAAATAATAATAAAAAGTGCTACAGAGAAACTCATTCAGAATCAGCGAACAAACCTAAAGATTAGGGTGATGGCAAGTAGCCATTCTGACCTAATAGATTTGTAGCTCCTCACTGATGAAATAATCACCATAATAGTAGCGAATGCAAAAAACCTACTCAGCAATAATAGGAAAGGTTTGATTGCCGCAATGATAAAAATATTTTTTCCACTGATGAATGAGGGTTAAAATTGTTTTTGCCCTGGCATTGTTCAATAAAATACATATAATTTTGAAAATTGACAACCCTTTTACACAGTTTTATTAACTTTTGAGAAACGCTGATCTTATTTCCTGTGAGAAATAAAGTTGTTGGTTGAATGAATTCAATTTAAAATCAAAATCTGCCAAGAGTATGAATAATTTTAGCCTTAATAAAGAATAAATTCAGTCCAATCTACCCCTGTTCCAGACTAGATTGCTTCTGATGTAGCTTTCATTTTTGCAAATGGAAATTTATTACGTTCACACACTCTCCCCAGGCAGCACTCCCATTGGCTGTAATTGTGTGTTTGTGATAAGTGGAATGATTGCCAGGGACTAGGTGATTGCTTGAGGGGCTGTGATTTGTTAATTATTTCAATTAACACAGAATATTTTTTCATGCTTTATTTGCTTGTGGCTTATTACACTAATCATTGAAGAAACAACTAATCTCAAATTATTGATCACAATGTCTGTTATCTGTTTAATTGTTAAGACTGTAACTAACTTCTAGAGCTATGTTTTTAAGTCAAAATTCTCCCATTCTTTTCTATGAGAAAGAAATGGCTTCTATTGTTTATCAGGGAGAACAAAACGGATTATGTTCAGTGAAACGGGCCATTCGTAAAATTATGACTTTTATGGATTTTGCAATTACTTGGAGTCTGAAAATGTAAACTAGTCAAAGGAGAGGCCCATATTTTAGAAAACAGGTACAAATACTTTATAGAAAATATTGAGTTTTCAGTTGTTGGAACAACTGATCCACTAATAAATTATTTCTCCAGTCATGCAGTTATCTGATTTAACTCCCTAAGCTGTTTGGTTGTTCTTCTAAACAAAATGTCAATACATTAAAAGAGCAAATATGTGAATTCAATCAAAGTAAAGCGGCTTTGCCTGGGCAGGGGACGAAGCACGGCTGCTCCATTTCCTGCAGGAGTTGCTGCCTCAGCACATCTCCACACAGCTCTCTGTCTACAGGCTGAGGGGGAGGAGACTCGTGCCAGTTCCCCCAGTGGACAACACACGACAGGTTTCTTCTCCGGACTCCCTCGCCGCATTTTGCACCCTGCACAAATACAAATACAATTTTTTTTTCCCATCACATTTTATTTTTCTGCTGAGTTTTCACAATGTAAATTAACAGGTGTGCATTCTTGACCATATAGTGACTCATGAATGCTCATGATATATTACAATATTGGGGCATGAAGATGAGATAAATTCACATTTTTCCATCCAGGGACATATTTACTGAGTGTTTGCAGTAATTTGGTGACACAATAATAAGATATTGTCCACCAACAGCACATTTAAGAACTGCTATAATGCATTATTATGTAAGACCAGGAGATTATTTGTAAGATTACTAGAATGAAGCCTTGAGGAACTCCATGTTAGATCTTTGTTTGCTTCTCTTTCTAATTGCTAAAAAACACAAAAGTCCCAAGCTACTAAATAGCTAAAGATAGTAATTAAACATATTATAAGTCAATTCCACATTTCTCCATTTAATCAGTCAGTGTTTATGATCGACTATTAAACAGTGAGATAGTCATTAACTACAGGGGGAAAAAGACACATTTCTACAGTTTTTAAAATACATTTCAATGATATTAAAATTTCTACTAACATATAATGATTTTCTTTATGCACATTACTGCTCCCAACATTAGGCTACTTTTAGCAAACATTGCACTGCATTTCTAGCTACATAACACATTTGCCGATCCACGTTTTCCATCTGGCATCAGTCAGTTTTTTTCCTGTTTATTGTTGGTGCATTATTGGCTTGCAGTTTGTTTTTCCCATTTGTAAGTCATTATAATGTGAGAAACCATTAGAACACATGTTCACATATTCAAACTAATTAGGAAAAACCTTTGAAAAATAGTGCTCCACATTATTCTTAATGAGAACAAACAATTTCAGTGTAATTACATTCCCTCCTCCACCAAAAGAATAACCAAACAGATTTACTTTTTCTAATTAAAACAGATCTCCAAATGTTTAGTGAATGCGTGCAAAAGTCTAGTAAAAAAAAAACTTCAGAGCAAAACTGATGCAAATTCTTTAAGATATAAATGTAAAGATCAGATACCATTTGGCATTTTATTTGCTCATATATTTGTTAAAAAGACGTACAATCACTAAAACTATAAAGCAGACTGTAAGCTAATTTAAAGCTTTTACTAACTAACGTGTATTCGTAGTTACCAAATTAGAAAACTTTATAAATACATCAATTCTACAAATATTCGAACTACAATCTCCAGCTTAGACTTCTTGTAAGCAGCTTTGTATCATTGAACCAAATTAATTTGTGCTCACAAAGCAAGCAAAGCCTCAAAGGAGATAGCCAAGCAGTTTCAAGTTGCTGTATCCCCAGTTTGGTTTATAATGTATTCAAGCAACAGCAAGAGCCGCAGAGGTCAAGCTAAGGACTGCAAGTCCAAGAAAACTTCCAAAGAGAACTAGCAAGAGATTGCTGGAAAGAAAATTCAAAACCCCCTGCTTGACTGATGATGATTTTGCAGACTATAAAGGGAGGACTGAATGAATCACTGTTCAGGGGCATCGAAATAAGTTAGAGTAAAAATCTGATTTTTTTAAAAGTATATTTTACACATGTAGTTAAAAGATGGTGGAAAAAAAAAAATATATATATAAAAAATGTTCTTTTATTAAACACGTTAACAAAATGGTAAACGCTTGTATATAAAGGGAATATTTAGGCTTTAAGAAAAGAGAAGTGTCATTAGCAAAGCAAAAATGTATACTGTGCAGAAATGTGTGGGACTTTTCTAGTTCTGAAGCAAATTTAATTTTTTATTTGCATGTTTTTGGTGTCAGAAATGTAGATATAATAATTTTCTGTTGATTCCAATGGCTGAAAATAATTGTCACATTTTCTAAAAATGCGACAGCAGGTTTTGAATCTAGTATTAATAGGACAACATACAACTTCTTCTCGTCTTGATATAGTCTTATTAAAAATGATCAAATTGTTTACAAATTACAATATAATGGCTAAGTAAATTTTGCAGGGAGTCAAATTGTTTTGCTGTATTTAGTTTTCTTAAGTTCCATTATGGATAGATAACTGAAAATCTGTTAAGTCTCCAAACATCAGAGCTAAAAGCAAGAAAAGGAAGGCTTTGAAGTGCCTTAAAGTTTGTAATTGTTTCAAAGAGTGATAACAAGATATGACACTTGCAAAAGAGAGAGTTACAGAGTCACACCCTCATTAAGTTCCACGGCTTCTGATTATGAACTTGTTAAATTTGCTAAACTTAAAGACGGATATTTTTAACCCACTTAGTCATTCAGAGTCACAACTTTCGATTGCGGGTGGAGAGAATAGTACGCCACTTTGCACGATTAACTTAAGAGAAATGAACATTTTTTAATATCAAAGTAGGTCATACCTCTACAGCGCACGGAGACCAGTCATTCAGTAGCCACATATAGCACGGCCTTATGGAGCACGGCTTAGTTTGGGAGAGCTGGCTGGGGCAGGGACGACCCTCCTCCTGAGCCTCCTGAAGGATCCTCCGTGTGCGGATAGAGTGACCTAGATAACATCAAGACCAACACGACATTTTGAAGAACAGTTACACGGATTCAGAGAACATCTGCAAGCTGCAGCCTACTTTCAAAATTAAATACTTTCTATGGTTACATCTCTGAAACTCCACAGCGGTGACATTTTGAAGTACTACTGTTAGGATGAATAAATGCATCTGCTGGAAATATATACAATGTAGGATTTAGACTTAACTATATCCAAAAAAGTTGAAGATTTAAAAACATGCAAAAACATGAATATTAATTAAGTATGAGTTAATCAAATTGTTTAGAAGTAAAAGCTGACTCCATCTTCTCATTTTTACAAGAAATGTTTTTTTTTTATTACAAAGAAGAATTAGCAAAACTGTCAAACACATGAGTCATTTTGCCACTTTATCCTCAGAACTACCAGTTTTCTACCAAAGTGCCTCGTTCAAGAGAGCCATTAATAATGTGTGGAGGGAACTGTTGGCAACCAGCTATGGAGTAGTGTGTTGTAGAGAAACACATACGGAAAAAAAACTTTTATTCTATCCTAAGAAGTACATTTAGCAGAGAAGTAACCTATTTCTTCCAGTAATGGTCTTTCAGACACTAAATGTGAATGTTTGTTTAATTTCAAAGGTAGAAAAGGTAGAAGCTTCATAGCAGCCGTAAAATATAGTCAAACTGATAGACAGCTATAGACTCTAAGGTGGTATATTGAATGAAATATTAAAGTTCTTCATTGAAACTTGAAATCTTCTAGCACTGGAGAGTATTTGGTTCTATCCAGCTTTCCACCAGCTCTGTATGATACTGCTGTCACTTTGTTTCATGAAAACTGTTGCTACTTTCAAGGTCCATAGTTTCTACTTTACAAGGGCAGCTGTGACTTTTTATCTGTATAATTTCCGTACCTCGATTCCTAGGAAGACTCCTTCCTAGTCTACAGAATCATAGGAAGCTGAGAGAAAGCATTGCTTCAATTGGCAATTCAACAGAAAGTATGTTTGTGTGTTTTTAGGGGTTTGTTGTTCTGTAAGCCCCAGGCACACACAGTAAAGAGCAGTTCAGCTCCACCAAAAAAGAACAGGAAGAAAACAAAAGAGTCAAACCAAAAACACTGATGTTTCCCCTGTGTGCCAACAAAACAAAACATGATCTTTGCATCGCCTGACACAGATATGACACAAATCCCTCATCAAGGCTGAAAGTCGTCTAGTTGTAAGAAGGAGCTGGGTGAGTGGCAGAAAGAGTCGCAGCAGCCGTGACAGAGCTTTGGGAGGCACAGCAAGAGAGAAAGACTCCAGTTTAAATCCCCAGCCGAGAGCAGCTGCAAGTGTGAGCTTTAGGAGTGAGGGGTTAAGTTTGAGCTGACAGACAGCCAGTGACAAATTAAAATTAATGAACTTGAGGAGGCAGTGCTGAGTCTCTCTAATTAGCTGGATAACAAGCTTTCTCTTTGGGAGGCTGACTTTGGGAAGCCAAGGAAACAATATATGGATCCAGGTTAAATCATTACTTTTGTATATTGTATGAGGTCAAGACGCCACTCTCAAAGTGATTGCTGGCAAGCCAGGTTGGTGATTACGGACTTCATCTTTAAGCATGCTACATAATTTATGGAATCCGAACATGTGAGCTGTATGGGATTTAGTTGTAATTAACCTCATTAAATATAAACAAAATTCAGAAGTTTCTATGTTAATAAGGGAATTCTGATTTCTATACTATAATGACAAACTGAGACCAGTTCCTAGAAGAAAATACAGTGGACAGTTTTACTATGCAATAAGGCTGTGGATTGCATCAGCTTGTAAATATTTTAATGCATTTAAATGTATTCATGCACAATTTAACATCTTGGTGACTGCCTGAGTAGATGAAATAATTAAGTGCTAAATATGCGGTTCACCGTGCGTCTGCTCAAAAGGTTGCGTTTATTGCTGTTTTTTTTTTTTTCCTTAACTAGGTTGAAGTTTGTTTGCTTACCTTGGGTACCGCAAGTGTGCGAGCAATCCGCCCACGGCGACCAGTCGGAGAGGATGCAGCTGACAGGACAGTCAACAACGCAGCTCTCCAACAGCTGCAACTTGTTGATCAGACCAAACTGTAGGAAACAGGAGCCGAGCTGAGAGGAGGGCCTGCTAGTTATTTCCAGCAACAACAAGAAAAGTAAAAACAAACAGCCAGATTCTCACATTTCAAATGAAGCTGCGGCTTACTGTAGGATGGTGGAAATGCAGCAGCTTAATGAATCCAACTAATGATAAAGTCTTCAGTTCTTAAACTTTAACTGTGCATTCTGATAAATGCATGTCAAGCCTTTGATATAAGTATGAATATATTTAACGTTGAAAAAATCTTGCTTTCATTTAATCTGAACCCTAAGAATAATGTGCCATAGATTTATGAATTAAAATGTTTTTTTTTCAATGATTGCTTGTAAAGATATAAAGGTAGTTGAAATAACTTTCAACTTGCTAAAAATGATTTTGGATTCTCATTTTAACTCTTTATTCCTAAAAATAAAGTTCTTAGTTGAATGAAACCGCTTTAAATCCAAATCATTCAGGCGTATGAATGATTTGGGCTTAACTGTTCCCTCTGTTTATTGGTCCTTGTCCAAATTAGTGACCACTTACTAAAAAAAACTGGCCTCTGTTCATACTGTTGTGTGTCAGAAAGTCATAGATTTCTAATGAGGAGATCCCACATTCTTTAGCATAAAAATAATAAATATTTAAATTATTTTATTTCTTTTTAATAAAAAATAAATAAATAAAATTGGATGGAACAAAAGGTACAAAAAGTATTTGTTAAAAATAAAGTTATTTTCTGAACTGAATAAATGCACTACAACAAATGCCGGATTTTCAAGAAAAATCAACATAAAATTATGCTAAAAAAAAAAGCAACCTTTTCTTATTTTATACATATTTTTATTAGAACTTCCAACAAATTTGCTGTATCTGTTAATAGTTGCAAATCCAGAGCCAGAGTCTCTGCTTTTTGCTTCATCGCAGTAAGAAAACCATTTGTCTTTCCACAATTGAGATAACAATACCATTAAGCTCCGTTGACCTACTGGCAAACTGCTTCCTGAAACACTGGTTCCAAGATTAGAAGCAACATTTACACCTAAGCATGAAACGACAAGCCTTTCAATAATGTGTAATCTATAGCAGCGGAGCAGGAGCAGCTGCTGTGCATTAGTCATCAATAGTTCCTCATTGGAAAGGAGAACCGAAACACTTATTCCAATACTAAAATATTATGTTAAATAATTTAATGTAACAAATTAAAAGATCATTGCAATTTGATTTGCTTTGAAGTTGTTTGGCTTTAACCAGATATAAATAATAAATTAGAAAAATAAAGGATTACAACAAAACCTTTACCTAAGCCATCGTGTCTGTATCAAGCAGAATAAGTGAAGATTTAACATCCACAAAGTATGAACTCAGACAGCTTTTACATGCAGGCGTGTTATTTAAGGCTCTTTGGTCTTTATAAGACCATTACCTGTTGGCACTTCTGCAACGCCACTGTTTTCCCATCACTCTGCACACAGTCCAGGAGACGTGACCGTGACCCCTGACCACAGATGGCATTTTCACTCAGCTGGCAGGTACTCCAGTCTACACACAAAGTATCATTACATCTGCATTAGCACTTTTGTTTTATTTTTTTGTTTGTTTTTTTAATTTGGCAATGAAGGCTTACAAAAAGAAAGACACACAAAGATGACTAACTGAAGCAGGCACAATTTTTTATGTTTTATCAACAAATCAGACAACCTTTTAGAAGGAAATTACAGAGACAGACCCAAACACAGTTATTTAGAAAAATAAATATTAGAAAATGGAGAAATAGAATGAGTGATAGAAATACTTTAAAAAAGCATTTTTAAATGCTTTTTTGATGGTAGATATCTACCATCAAGCTATATATTTGTTAGCGAAAGACAAAGCATCTTCAATTGTTGCTGCTAATTTTGTGTGCTAGCATACATTAAAATAAAAATCAAAGGCTTCTCTGAAATATGCAGTTTTGTCACACAGCCCACTGCCAGAGATGTCACAGGTTTTGAGGGAACATGCAATTGGCATGCTGAGCGCAGGAATGTCCACCAGGGCTGCTGCACGTGAACAGACTGTCCATTTCTCTACCATAAGTTGTCTTCAAAGTTGAGTTTTGGCAAAAGTTTATATCAGCGTATGTAAACTTTTGAATTTGAATAATTGCTCTCAGTATTGTGGCATTGAAACAGTTACAGCAATCTTAACTCACCTCAAACATGAAGTGTTTGGTTTGTGCCAGCGCAGACATCGAGACAAAACGCTTATTTGTTCTTAGTGTGTAAATATTTGGTTTTAGCTGTATGTACAGTATATGTAGGCATATCAGGTAAGCTGATGCTGGAGCATAATTTATCTAAGGCAAAGGATATTTCTATGCCATCAACATGCAAGACAGATAGAATTTTACTTATAAAAAGTGGAATTCGCAACTGTGCTTGCAACTAACAAAACAATATTTGCTCCTCATTGATGCAATTTATAGTCTTAGTCAACCACTGTGGCTCAAACGGCGATATAACGAAGATGGACTACAAGGCAGCTGCTCATTTGGAATTTAAGAGTATACACAGGCATGGCTGTTAAAGCAGGTAGCACTTAACCCTTTTAGGAGCCACTAGAGGCTGCAAACCTGAATGATTCATTCAGAGACACACACTCTGATCTGTGGAGAAAATAAAGACACAGGAAGCAAGCATCTTTCTAATATAGTCTCCAGACACATGGGACACAAAATTAGATTTGAGAGCGTAAGTAAGTAAATGAATATGAGATAAAAACAGATTGCAAGAAGATGTATATAAAAAGTGTTTCAATAGTTTCACAATGTGAACAGGCATGTGTAGCTCACCCTACCTGAGACTCTGTACTGGTATATGAAACAGGTAATGTTGAGTAGACAAGGTTCTGATTGGACCGGTTCTGGACAGGCCGCGTTCTCGGCCTCGGGGAGGCGGAGGATTTGTCTGCTTCTGTTCCTCACACTGTCAGGGTCGCACTGCTGCACAATGACGACAGCACCCAAAAAAAAATAGCTTAGTTTAAGAGACAACAGTTGAAGGATGAAGCCAGCTGAAATTAAACCTGCTCTGTGCCTGCAGATTTATCACAAGCTGGCTCGAATCTTGCAAAAATGCCTTTGAGAATCACTTCAGAAATCTGAGTGCAAGTGCTTTTTAAGTTTCTTAATATTTTCTAACCCTCCATTTCAGGAAATTCACTGCTGCTACCCTGGGATTAGTAGGTAATTTTGAAAACAGTGTGAAGGAACAAATGATAAATTTATCCTATCATGATAACTGCACTTTACTCCCATAACTTTAATTTATTTCTATGGTAATTTGTCACAGACTTTAGGAGCAAATCCCCCTGATCCATCATTTCCTTACAGAGTCTGAATACATTTTCCTGCTTCCATTCTTTTGAAGAAGAAGTCATTTTCAAAGGACACAATATAATAAATGTTAATTTATTTGTTGTTGTGAGAATAATTTCAATACCCTTTTAAAAACTTGAAAAGACTTTCTATTGTAATGATGTCCACATTTCACTCTTACATTTCAGAGAAAATCTATGAGAACAAATCTGAAAAGAAAAACGAACCATGTTGCTATAAAGACAAGTTGAATTGAAAGGATAACAAAGAGGCACTTGTAATGCTTAACATTCTAGAAAAGTGTAGTCAGTCCAAAGAACAAGTTACTTTCAGATGAAAAAGTAAATATTTATGACATTAATCAAGTCATCATATTATAAAGTAAATGGTTTTAGTTATCCCAACTGAGCTGCGGTTCTTATAGCTTGCTGAAGGTCTCTCAAAGTTTGTAAAGTAAAAATGTATAGCTTTATATGCAAAAAAGTGATTAAAAGGATTTAAGCAGTTAATATCTTTTCTATACTGTAAAGCTCTTTTGTTTGTTTGCATTTTATTTAGCATAAATCCTGATTTAGTCCTAAAGCTAACAGCTAGTTCAAGACAAGCGAAGACCAAACCAGACTTCTACCATCTAAGACAACTCAAGTCTCATCAAGTCATTGTAGTTTAACTGAGGAATATTTTACAAACCTTTACTATTGTCAGTATATAACACATAAGCTAATATTTTTGTTCATGTAAAACTGAGCCTGGGGAAAGTGTGGCAACATCAAACAGTTACTCTGAAAGTATGCAGTAACGTTTTCCCCACAGTAAGATCATTGGGGCGCACCTCTTCCAAACTCTATTCAATCATTGGCTTCTGTGCAAATTCCAGATCCTCGTTTCAAAATCCCTTACGAACAGATGAAAAGTAAGCAAATGCATCTCCCTAAAATATTTGTTTTTTGCATTCTACTCTGCCTCCTCTTTCCTTTGCATTTATGAGCAGCACTTTTACGTATACCGAGATGTTGATGATGCATGTGATTAGACCACACCCAGGATACTCCTGAGCATCACTCTCTAAGACTGTGCCACGTTGCAGCTGTGTGCTACAAAAGCACATATCGCAAACACACTGCTACCACCATGGCTATAAAAGATGAAGTAGACATTTTTTGAGACCTTGTCACAATTCTCCCTCGGTATACAGAAAGTTTCCGAACTGCCAGTATAAACTTCAGCAGCAATACAGAAAAAAAACAAAACTCCCTCTCATACTTAATGGGGCCATCACATCATCATTAATAATTAAACTATCAGCTTTCACAATCGCATTATCACCAGCATAAAGATGAACAGATGAAAGGTTTTCTGTGCAGAAACTCGACCAGCCTTCTTTCTTCCTGTCATCCAGAAGGCCTGGCCATGACAAGAACAAATGCTCCATTCTTGTGTTAAAAAAAAGGGAGTGAAGGACAACCCAATTGGTTGTAGTGACATTGTTGCAGCCACATGGTGTGCAGAGAAGCCACACTTATTCCTAAGAAAGCCGGACCAACACGATGGGGGCATGAAGTGCTCACAGCAGAAGTTTTGCTGATGTGTATAGGCTCCAGGTCACACTGCCATCGATGCCTCTATGTTCCTCTGGCCCCTCCAGAGCCCTGATACAGTGGTAGCATGATAACACACCACCACAACATCGTTAACGACAATTAGTGCTTGTTCAAAATACTCCACAACTCGTCACCCTCCATTAAAAGCAATGGGGAGCCTATTACGACCTTGTTATGCCCTAAAACACCTTACAAAGACCAGATGGCTGACTTTCTACAGCACAGAATAAATCTGATGTGTAGGGGTCTTAAAGCAGTGAGGGATTAGTTTAACACTTATGCATATTGCCGTACATGTAAGAAGCCCTACAAAGAATTATAACACACTCAAAATGTATTGGAACAGTAACTTAAAAGTGCAGATTAGAAAATTCTATTAGACGACTACACTGTGAACATTTCTTACTGAAGAACTAAATGTGTAATTGCTAATATTTTTAAATCTAATGTACATAATTTGGAAAGTGCAGTGATTTTTTTTACTTTTTTATCCACAGTGATAAAATCTCTTAATTGAATTTGTTCGGATTAAACTGAACCTGCTATTTTTACTGTATCACTTTTGTTGTCAGATACCAAATTAAATGCAAAGGCACATTTTTAGTGACATCTTATAGTAGCATAATCTATACCCTTAACTATTAAAAAAAAATAATTCTCAAAATTATTACAAGAAATCAGTTCTGAAGATTAATGGCATTTATGCAAATACAAAGTCACTGATACTAATCTGAGGTAAATCTCACCATCTGAAAAGTTTGCAGCCAGATGAATGTGAGGGTGATAATTACCTAGAGAGCAATTATCACAGCAGAGCACAGCCCTACCTTCAGGAAGAAATAGCATGGTAGGATAAATTAAAATCACATTAGTAGAACATGGAAGTCCGTTGCCAGAGGACGAGGATATGTGGATCGAACCTGGGCTTCTGATTAAAGGGGAAAGTGATTAAAGAGTTTGCACCAAACTGTATCTGTCCCTCTGCACCTGACTCACGACTAGATGCACCTCAGTCAATGTCACCGCTAATGAGAACTTTTCAGCGTGGGTCTCATAAATCAGACAGAGTCATTGTTCTGTTTATGTGTTCACACTGTCACACAGCCTCAAACTCACGCATCTATTTTCTCTCTACATGGTGTTTCCTGTAATGTTTAGTAAGAAAGTGTCACAAATCCGTCCTCAGCCATTAAACAATTGAAACAATGTTATAAGACCATATAAAGCTACTCGTGCACCAAAATCAATACAGCTACAAATAAAAAAACATAGAATTTTTCCATCATAATTTTTGTTTATGTACATATTCCCATTTTAAGCAGAACCTAGATCAATTTTGCTGAAAAACCCAACAGATAAGTAAATACATGTGCTTCCATTTCCATGTTTTGATAACTGTAATTAATCCAACATTATTTTCCATCTGGAGCAAACTGCTTCAGGGTAATTATATTTCAGGACAGATTATAGCATAATTTCTCATGTCTTATAGTGCTGAAGGTTTCAGAATGAATGTCTGAATGAGATAATATGTCTGTCAGACCAAAACGCAAAAGAAACCCCTCAGATTAATTAAGTGATATCTATTGTTCCTTTCTCTTTATTCTGTTCTTTCTCTAACTCCAATGTTCCAGTTCAGTGAACTGCTATATCTGACAGAAAACCTATAACGTTCCTGCATGGCCATGTAACCACTAGCCTGTGGCTACAACACTGGGGAACATGCTGCGTTGTGTTAAAGCCTGAGGCCTAACTTTCAGAAGAGAATGAAAACATGAATTTAGTTTCACCAAAAATTATGGAATCAATGTTAAAGTGTGACTTCTTGGTTAAATTAATAATAATAGTGACACCATGTTGAAATATAACATCTGTATAAGTTGTGCTAGCAAGTATAAAATTACATTCTGCAAACATTTTATTTAAAATCAAAGATGTATACAGGAAAGTGAGATCAACTGTGTCATTAAATATAAATAATGATATATTAAAGTAGTATTTATAGTTTTACAACAGTTTTGAATGAAAATCTGTTCTGAATTTTTAAACATACAAACATCTTAATGATTCAAGGTTTTAAATACACAGAACCTCAAAGACATACAGATGATGGTTACTTTTACACAGATTTGCAGAAGAATCCTTCACTTTCAGAAGCTCAATGAAATCCAGCACGGTCCAGTTCTGAAATGTCCTTGCTTTTAAATATTCTACATTCAACTGACTTTTTCTGAAAGACAGGAACTCCAGCACAAAACAGTGGGCTGTGTAAAATCAGAGTTTGCTGATGCTAAGGCACACAGTGTGCAGAAGCTGACAAGTTCTGCAGAGTGACTGGCTTCAGACCTCCGAGCTTCAGGCCTTCAAATAATGTTACAAGCCATGAACTGTAACAATTAAAATTATGTAGCTTTATGTTATTAAAGCTAAAGTTTAATCAGTAATACTTTTATAACAAATTTATGTCAGATCATAATTTCTTGGTCAATGTCAAGTTGTCATAACGAAGACATTTTGAATAATGTCAGCTTTGTATTAAAAGTGTCATGATTCACCGAATGACACTTTATGAAGATGTACTCATGTTCATGACAGGTGTTATTACATGTTTATGACGGTGTCATGACAGTCTTATTCACAACCCGTCAAATAAAGTGTTACCAAACAATTATTTTCCTTTGTGGGTTAAGTCAAGTGCAAGGTTTGTAGCTCAGGTTTGGTGCAGGACTGTTTCTTAAGAGTTGGGCTTAAATCCAGTTCAAGTTCCTGTAAAGGGATGTCATAATTCAGTATATCAAAACATTTTGATGTGCTGAATTAATTTTAGATATTTATTTATTTAGTTTTATTTATTTTCCTATTTAAGTCACATAGTAGTAGTAAAACTTATATATATGTATATATATATATATATATATATATATATAAATCTCTGTTTTAACTTTCTACTGTAGCACACAATGCATCGGGAAAAAGAAAATAAACAATTATTGCCTCTTACCGGAGGGCAGTTGCTCCATGCTCCCCAGGCGGACACAACGCAGTCATTAGGACAGGCTAAATAGCAAACCTGGGCCCTGGGAGGCATTTCCTCTGGATCACACATACTGTTGTCTGGGCTGCCATCCTCCCTGCTTGCTGTTCCCCTCATCACACACCTGCAAAATATATATATATAGCAGTAGAAGCAGCTTTATAACAAGTCTCAAGGGGCTGACATCTCAGTCCATGTGGAATTTGTAGACTCATCTTAAAGATTTTGACTCGGAGTGGACTGCTAAAAAATTGAAGTAATCTTATTTTAAGTGTTTGAGTTTTCTTTGCTTTTTTTTAAAAGAAAATATTTTTATCAAAACTGAAGCACGAGGTCAAAATGTTTATTTATTTTCCACATGAAATACTAGAATAATTTATTCACTCATCGATTTATATTCCTGCTATGTAAATAATTCCTCGTATTCTTCTGTTGAGGGATGGTAGTTTTTGACCCAAGGGATTTAAAAAAAAATAAAATAAAAAAAATCACATTGCTCATTATTATTTATTATTATTAAGGAATATACTATTATCCATTTATGACTTTTGGAAAGTGGCTAATCATAAACAAATTTGCAAGATAGTGACTGCTATTATTTTTCATAAATATCACCCCAGGTTTTGTTTTCTATACGATTTCATCAATATAGAATCTTCCAGTCTCAACAACTCATTATCTCCTACACAGTGTCTTATCCTGGCATTTCTGACTGCTCATTATCTAAACAGTTTGTTTCCTATTTACTAAGTCATATAGTGCTACTTACGTCTCTCTCTCTCTCTCTTTCTCGTCATTGAACTTTTTTCACTTGGAAACCACAAACTTGACTCTGGTCAATGTTGATTCCATTACATATAAACCAACACAAATAGCAAAAATAATTCCAAGTAGACGCAGGGTGATGCATGTACTGGAACTTTAGATAAATACAAAACTGGATTGTGTGTCAAAAAGTAACTTTTTTCCAAGGTGTACAGAAGGACTTGTTTGCCATAAACCACATCGAAGGATGTGCTCTGCTCAGTTGAGATAAATATACATGGATATGTGCTGAACTCTATTTCCCTGCAGAAAAACTCATCATAAACTCACCACTGACACCATGATATCCTAAGCATCCAGCCACAGCCACAGTTCCAACAAATCATATTGATGTGTTAGAATTGTCAAGTCAAATTCCAAACCTTAAAAACTGTTGTTCAGAGACGCTCTTCAGTCAGGCTGATTGAACTTAGGGAAGTTTTGCAAAGAACAGACAAAAGTTTCTAAAAGGTTTTAGCTCACTGAAGTGAATGCAGCTCCTTGTGCAGTTTTCAGATCTTTTTGTTGTGATAAATATCACTACACGAAAAGTGGCACATTTGACCTTGTATAAGTTTTTGTCATTTTCATTCTACTTCATAATTATGCATTTTGTGTTGGTCTATTACAAAAACTGATCTCATAAAATACTTTGGTTATAACAGTAATAACAGTGGTCTGTGGTTGTAATATAAAAATATGCAAAACGTTCAAGGGGAATGAATGTTTTGATTTTGTTTCTGCTTCTCAAGTAAAAGTTTAAGAACAGCTGTAATAATAGTCTATTCTTAACAGTATAGCTTTATTTAGGTTTCTGTTCCCTCTGTTGCTTTTTAACTGCCAAAGAAAGGCAAAGAATGTGAAAATTATCTATCAGCATTCATTGTGAAGCAATAGCTTGCTGTGATCATTTCCCCTTAGCGCTGCAAGTGTGAATGACAAGTGAGTGAGCGTGCTACAGTGCTGTTGCCAATCCAACTTCTCTGGTTGTGTGCTGCCAAAACAGCCCATCAGTCTGCCAAGCCTAACCTGCTCACTGACCTGATCTTGCGACTCTGGACTCCCTCTCCGCAGGCTGGCAAGTCGTCCACAGTGTTGATGGTGCAAATGGACCAGGGCTCGATCCGCCACTCGTACTGGCTGCATTCCCTGTTGCACGGCACAGCCTCATACACCTAAATGCACGCATGAGCAAACAGACACGCACACATAGAAAAAACACAGATGTGAGAAGAATGAAGGAGAAATGCATGAAAAATAAAACCAAAATATGTGGGATTTAAAAAAATAATCATGCATATAAATCAAATCGCTAGAGAATATAAACATACAAGGTATTCACTTATATCACTGTTTTATGTTATGAGCAGAAAATATTCAAACACGACTTTCAAAGATTTTTATGGAATTGATCAGAAATGAAAGGTTCATTTCTGATCAATTATTGAGTTCCTACTCTCAATAGGAACTGTTTCTTCCAACCTAACAAAAGACCTGATGCCTTTAAGAGTCTATTTTGCAAATTCATAAAGCTCAGAGTGTAAAGCTATGATTCAAAGGTTGCAGTAACTTTTCTTTTCTGTGCCACGATGTGGAATGAAATGTTGCAAACCTGAACAAAACATCTTCACAAAGACATCTTACTCACACAGTTTTTTGTGCATTTCATTTCAATCAAACCCCTAAATGCAAACACATATTGCTGCAATTCTGTTTTTAAATCTTAGCAGAATATAAATGTCCCAAGTATACATTTTGCTCCGCACACAAATATGCTGGATAGGGATAGAAGTATATATTCTAGCCTGCTGCACCCCTGGAGCCTCCTCATGTTACTGCCATCTCCCATGATGCACTCTCTCTTCTTTTCCTCGTTATGACTTCATAAAAAAGATGTTGTATTAGTCTTTTTTTATTAGTTTTTTTTGGTCAAGAGTCATGGTTTTCAAGGACTTGCAGAGAGTAGTTTGCAAAAAGTGGATGCTGAATCATCCAAACGTGTTAGGGATCTGGTCTAAAATGTTAGGCAATACTAAAAATATCAGGGTTTATGATAATTAACTTTTTATTACCCATAATTATGTATTGCTTCATTAATCATTCTGATTGTAAATCTCATTTATAATGTAATGGTATTTTTGTTTTAAAAAAAAAAGAAAAATGTGTTTTTAAATGTTTTGCAGGGGTCTACCTCCTTGATTTTGTAGATAAATAAAAATAAACTGAATAGAAAAATTGGTTTTACACATTCAAGTTTCCATGATGTAAAATGTCTGCTTATTCAGGAATCCCAGTAGGATTCCCAGTAGGCATGGGGTCTTTTTGCTACTCTGTGAGATATCTGCAGTGACATAACGTGAATCTTTGCACCATCCTGATTCCTAATGCACAGTTGCGACTAGTTTAGAGAAAATTGGTATTTTTTGCAAAAATGTTTCTTGAGCTTTCACGTTAAATTTTATACAATATGTGCTAAAAGCTTTGTTCTTCACATTTTTTATTTATTTATTTATTTTTTTGCTTTTTGGTATATTAGATAAAAAAGGCAGAATGAGGCCATTTTTGTCAAAGTATGCAAGACCGTAAAGAAACTCTGAAATATGTTTTGAGATGGCAAAATTAAAAGATGAGAAAAGCCCTGTAGAAAGAAGCTCAACGGTACCTCTGAATCTTAACATTCTGCAGCAGCAAGACAGGGATAAAGACTATTTTGTCCGTACCGAAAGAAACCTATGTAAGACATGGCGAGAACAGCATGGGGTGTGTGAAATGGCAATGACCATGGCAACAGCCCCTCCAGCCAACGATGTAATTGGCTGGATTTTGAGCTCATTCACTTCTCTCCTCTCTGCCGATGAATCTGGCATGTGTGTGTACGCAAGAGAGCAGTCGGCACAATGCTTCTGTAAAACACGTTTACTCTCAATCTATGTAACTGTCTGCCACGGTAAAAGGTACGCTCTTGAGGACAGTTTGTGGGAAAAGCTATGACAAGCTGTAATACGTGTCAGAGAATGTGTGTGCGTTTGAGTGTTTGTGTGCTCAGACTAGAGAGTGGGAATGAGAGTCGAGTATTCCCTTCCCTGCGGGCCACACAGATGCCTATTACACACCGTCATCATCGCCCATCTGTCCCTGCAGATGCCCCTGCTGGGAAAACTGGCAACTTCCCTACTCCCACTTTCAACACTACCACTGCATATAGATAGTTTGTAAAAACCTGTAAAAAAAAAAAATAATTAACTTTTAGTCATTTACTATAAACATGATTTACTGACCACTAAAGTCTGGATTTTGAGAAACACCTGTTACGAAAATGTCAAGATTTCCATAATGAATCGGATATGAAATGGGAGACATCATTATACTTTACAGCCGCAAAAAATAAACATTTTGAAACCATTTTCAAAATGTTTTTTATTCAGAGGATATAGCAAAGCTTAAAAAGCATTTTCTGAAACAAAAAAATATCCAAAGTAATGCCCACTCCTTCATATACTGAGGATGACAAAATCTCTGCAAATCTGTAAACCTACCACAGTGTTATAAACAAAAGGAGCATTTTATGCGGAAAATGTTCAATGAATCTGTGGCAATACAGAAAAGGAATATAGTAAGCAGTTTTGCAACAAAGATTATGCAGGAATTGCGAGTGAGCTCCGTGGTAGTAAACAGTAGGAGGATGGATTTCTCCTCACCTAGCAAAAACAGTATCTCTGTTGGGAAACACAAGAAAACTTTCATACTAAAGAAGTAACAATCCAAATCTGTTGAATGACAGCAAAACACATTTTATCCTGTGGCTAGGAAAGATAGCTTGAGCAGGAAATCAACAGCCAGACCAATAAGGTAACTGCAGGTGTTCTTTGTGAAAATGAAGTCTATCATGTAGGTGAATGCTTACTTTGATAACTGACTGTATCAGAGTTGCATTTTTTTCTGTGTCTGAGCTTGATGGAGAAAATATTTAACTGTAGATGCTGCCTGAAAATAAAAAAATTTTCTTCTATAAACCACAGGTAACATTGGCATTAAGTAACTTTTAAAGGCCAAATAAAATGTTGATGCAAGAAAACTTAATCTGGAATTCTTAAGTCTGAGAGATATGATAGGCATTATACTTGGAATTTGAGAGATACATTACTGGAGAGCAGATAAACCCTCATTAGCAAAACACTGACTGATTACGTGAAGAAAAGTGAGATTCGCAAAATCACTGGATGTATCCATCATATAAAGACAAGCGAGGCAGTTAATAAAAAAATAAATAAAATAAAAAAAGATTTCTGACACAATGGACATCAGTTTTATAATGCTGGTTGGAACAGCAGCAGAAATTACAACTTCTATCTGAACCCTATGGTTTTTCTGTATTTTGAATAATTTTTATTCACAGGTGGTTTTTCCCCGCTGTGCTGAATTCCAGACTGACTCAGGCTCACAAGATGCTGTTTCCTTAAATCTACAAACTACTGCACAGAAGCAACAGTTGTGGCATCTTCATCTTAACTGAATAAATCACAATATTGATTTTGACTTTATTAACTCAAGTTCAATCTGGGAGATTTGAAACCACTACTTCCCTTGATTGCACACTGCAAACCTAACACCGTCACTCTTTGGTAGCAGTTGCGATTATTTATTTACCATCAAACTTTTTTATATATCCATTTAAAAATTGTGCATATGGTAATGAATATAAATGTTTTACTCTACAAGGCTGAACATAACAGAAAAGGGAAACGTTTTAAACAAAATCCTACACAAAATAATTTTGGTGGGTTAAAGCTGGTGAACTACAAAGACTGAGCAAAACCTAGAGAAAAATGTTGGTTTTTCTTCCAACTACATCAAAGGTTACATTTACAGAATAAAGTAGAATTTGCAATCAGTTATATTCATCACACCCTGAGTGTCTCTATCCTCTGCTCTTTTGTTCTCCTTTAAAATGTTCTGGAATCAATTTTGTTTGATAAGCAATACAAGTGCTCTACCCTGGCTTAGTTTCTTTGAGCTCGCTTTCAAAAACCTAACTGGCAATTTAGAATATAATGAAGAACTAATATTCTGACAATGTAAAACGAATATAGAGACTATCGAAGCAGGTTTGGTTCAAACTATTCCTTAAGCCTGATTTTTAAGCGTGTAACCAAAGAACCAAGACGACAGCAGGACTGGTGAATTTGACAGATCTGACATGCATTTTGTCCTCATTAGCTGAAGCAGAGAATATGTACACAATGAATGGCACTGACCTGAGCCTGCGTGGATGTCCATATTAGCAGTGCATGACAAGCCAGAAGTTGAGGAGGGAGAGAAAACAATATGATCATTAGTTTAGATTTAGCCTGCAGTGACATAAATGTATAGCTTTGCTTTAATTTAACTTTAAAAACTACTGCATTCTGCTCAGTGTTTCGTTAATGAGGGCAAAGGATGATTAGGTGCTTCCTCAGCTCTTTTGGTCAAAACACAGTGATTCAATACTGCTGAGAGATTTCTGAAGTGCCACAGTTAGCTGTAACAGCTGTGCGTTGGCTGTGCCTGCAGTTGAGGGGCAACTCCAGGAAACTAATTTGTCTGGAGATAGTGAGCGGGAGTAAACATATGCTCATACGGGCTGTGTGCTCGCTTTAAAAACAAGGTTTCTAGAAGTACATTTAAACTAGGGAATGTCTAAATTAACTTCACTGCTATTATGGATTGTTTTTAGCGATGTACAGGAGAATTTATGATTGGAATTAAGTTATTTTCTATTTTGTACTTTATACTAACTTCCCGCATGATACAATTCTGGATGGAAATTGACATTAATTGTCAAAGGCATGAATGTGAACTTTCTTTGCACATTTGATGATTTATTTTAACTGTTTTGTCTATGGAAACTGAAGTACATTGAATTTTCAACTATCTGACCCAAACTTTTAGATGACAGAAAATTTGTCAGGATGTTCAGGAACAATCTATGAACTCAAAAGCTCCACAGTCCACAAAGAGCCTGACCTTGTCATTGTCTTCCTATGCAAGTTTGCTAGATTTTCATCTCCCTTCAATGCTCCCTCTGGGATTTCTCCCATTGAACTCAATTTCTGTTTCAATTTCAACTGGACCAATCAGCAAACAGGAGTAGGATTTATGATCAATGATGACAATTTTCTGAGCTGTTTTAAAATTGTAGCCTGCCATGGTTGCAGTTTGGCAATGCAAGCAATAATTTCCCAAAGCAGACGGCCGATACCGCTTATGTGAAGCAAAGTGTACAAGTGGTTTAAACTACCATGAAGACCCCAAACAAAAACAAAGTATTTGCTCCGAAAGAAAAACCTTCAAGTATGACTTCAATTTCCAGCTGTATACACTGAAGTTGTATGATGTGATGAGACAAGATAAAACCATCTGACAAGATGAAACACTTGTCATTTAAAGGCAGCTTTAATTGCCTCTGTCAAAGTGGGGCAATTAAAGTTGACCACACTCTAGCACGTGTTTTTTAAAAAGAAGAGAGGAGCATTTTCTTGACCTTGTTACATTTCTTGACATTTTGTTAAAGTCAACAAAATGTGAGGTTTCTCTGCAGAAGCCTCACACCTCTGATTTGTGATACTTAGCCAAATATTATGTTTGTCTATAATTCAGACTGTGTGCATTACTTGATCCTGTGTGGATCCAAGAAAATCCACAATTAATGTAACACGTGTACGTATAGTTCTTGATTTTAAAAGTAACTAAAATTGTTGGCTGATTATTTCACCCTGAAAGAAGAATAGTTTAAAGAAAATTTAACAAAACCAAAATAATATGAAAAAAGTGCTACTGTCATCCTAAACGAGAACAGTGAGCAAGGTATCGGTTCAGAACAACATGATCAACAGTGAGACTGCTGTCTAAGAAGGCCAGCAGCCTAAACCAATCCACAAATCTGCCCCATGCAGCACACCAGCACTGAGAGATCCCTTTATTATGCAGATCAAGGATGCCTATTTGGTTTTTAGTTTGTCACAATGCTTTGCAATCACACTATATGTCTGCACAGATACATGGGGAATTATGAATAGACCCACACAAACAAGCGTATACAATACCTACATGAAAAGAGGTTGGCAGTGCAAACAGGTTTCACTGCTGGGTTTGTGTTTCAGTGCAAGCACAGAAAATTGGACACAGGGATTTGAAGTAGAGAATTTATCTTCAGATCTCTGTCATTGTGTCTTTGACTTCTAAAAGTCTGTGCTTCTGCTGTAAGCAGGATGATTCAGAGGAGAAAAATACCTTTGGTGGTATCTATTCTCCAGCAATGATGATCTCTCAACATTATCAACAAATGAGCAAGATAAATTATTTAGACAAAGCTTACAGAAAATATATAGATTTGAGTTCAGAGCAAAACTGTTCCTGTGAAAATAAAACCTTTTTTTTTTTTTCATTTTTATTTGAAAGCTTTTCACAAAGTTTGATAATTGTTTTCATAAAAAAATATGTCATAAAGCAACAAAGTATCATCTAATTTTGAAGTGGTATAAAAATTATGAATGGAATTTAAAACAGTTTGAACTAAAAATCTGAAAAGTGCATTTTAATATGACCCCTTTACTCTGAAGTCCTTAAATAAAATCTAATAAGAAACTAAGCAAATAGGTCTTTTTAATAAATAGTGTTATGTTATCTACTATATTTGGCTGTATGAGTGACAATCAGTATTTCAGAATTATGAATAGACCCACACAAACAGAAATGTACCATTCCCGGTATGCCACTGGATCTAAATCGGACTATTTGGTATAAAAAAGAACTAAATATGTTAATCTATACTGAATTTAGTTTATTGGATTTTATATACTGTATTTGGGTAGAATTTTGATGTTTTATGTTGTGAACTAGCTTGAGATGACATTTGTTGTGAAGTTACATTACAAAACTAAACTCTACTAAAAACCGAATAAAATGAAGATTGAAAGTTGTCTCATATTTTCCCGGTAACATATCAAATACTATCTCTAGTATTATTTATTTTAAAGGTAGTAAGAACCAGCTAGAATGCACAGCTTTCCAACCAAAATGATGTTCTGTTCTCGTCTTTGGCCACACAATTTGCTTTTCGTCCTTGTGTTTTCTACGCGACTGCCTCTGCTTTATTACTGTTGTCCTGTCAGATTTGTCATCACCCAGGATGTCGAACAACCACGGGCCAAACACTATTTACAGTATGTTTAATATTAACTTAGACCTAGGGCCGTATCTGCTCTCCAGCGAGGCAATAGCATGACTTTCTGTAATTGCATAAACTGATTGGCTATCAAGCCTGGAAAATAATTTCCATTTCTCGTTTGCTTTTGAATTTATTATGGTGAGTCAGTTTAACAAGACCTGAACACATTAGCAAATATAGTTTACAAGCTCTTAACCCTGTAGCACAACAACAACTGTGGTCAAACATCTTTAACACACGATGTCAAGCCTGCCTGACTTTTTCAACTCAAGTTAATGAAAAGAAATTCAATATTTGTCAGAGATCTCTAGAAACCCAATCACTTTATACATCGATTGAAACAAAATGCATTGCAAATGAATTAAATCTCAGCCATGTTTGTAACTATGATGTCTTGGAAACAGCCTAAACTCGTGAGAGAAAGAACAGCAAAGAAAAAAAAAACACATATCACATATCAGACTCATATTCTTTGTGTTTCTAAAATTACCTGGAACCCGTACAGCTTAATTCCTGAACACTGTCATTGCATTATACCACAGCACATAGAACATCTGCAAAATGAGTGATGAATAAAGAAACATGTAAAGCTCAGAAACTGTTACATGTAAACATTTGTGTACAAATACAGTGACACGCCTAAAATGTGTAATGTGAAAAAAATCTAGCTCACCACCTTCTCCCACTTTGCAAACTGTCATCTGCAGATATGCACCACTCCCGATCAAAAACAACCAATCAGAGCCAGGAGGAAAATCTTAGCGCTGACAATCATGATCATGTACATGCTCCTTAATGTACTAATGGTATTATTTTCCCTGGAAAAGTGTTTATCCACTGAAATCAGTGGCCGTGCTAAATAGCTGGAGCATTCATGGCAGGCTCAGTTGTGGTAAGCCAGTTGTAGGAAGGTGGGAGGGTGTGAGCAGCACATATAGTAGGATGATTGACAGCATTAAGGCCCTCCTCTAGATAATTTTAACGTATAAAAATAATATTTTAATAAAAGTTACATACTGCAAATTTAAACAGTGATGTAAATGTATGTTCTCAGCTGCACTCTGCAGAGCTCTTTCTCCCTCCACCTCTCCGTCTTTCTGTTGGAGAGCATTTTTCCCAACTCTGTATAAGAGTGCCTGTTGTGTGCTTGGTTACCAGAAATGGATCAAGGATCAGAGATCAGAGTTCTGCACCACATGTCAAGCTGCAGGCTGCTTCTCATTTCCAAACTCCCTCCTTTATTTGTACAGACCTTCATCTCCACCAATGCAAGATTGTAAACTCAGTTGCCAGTTCATTCCATTCTAGCCACTATTTGTTGTTTTGAATCTCCCTATGCTCTTCCTAACCCTGCTCCTCGTTCTGTGACCACTTTTCACCAGCTTGACTCCACTATCCCCCACTCGTCCTCTAAAACCATCCCATTCCTCTTGCTGCTCAACTTGATCATGGCTTCCCCTTGCAATCTGCTCAGCAGTTTCTATTGTCTACATCTCTATTCAGCCGAGCTGTTTTCCTACATCTACTCGTAAAATCAACAAATAAGTGCTTCCCAGTGCAAAAGCATCTCTAAGACTAGCTAACATTCACACTAACCTTAATATCATTATCTGAAGTTTTCTGCCTGTTTTTCTTTGCTTTTGTAAGAGGTGCGTCTGCTATCTCTGGTCATTTTTATCTCGACAGGTGTGAAGTAGCTTAAAGGAGAGGATAAATATGTCTGTCACCTACTCACAACATAAAGGTTTCTAGGATGTGATAGTCTACCAAGAAAATCTGCTTCTTCACCATCTCAAAGAAGAGAAATGGGCAACCACTTGCTTGCTCTCACACTTTCTGTTGGTTTTAAATTAAGTCTTTCTTTATACAGTACATAAAAATTTAGTACCAACTATTTATGCTTATTCTTTTATACATTTGGGAGCTTGTAATTTATATACAATTTCTGACAGAATTGCATACAGAAGGCTCGGATAGGATTATTTTCAAAGCCATAAATCTAGCTAATTCTCCCTTTTGCATGCATGTAAAGGCCACATGGTAACTGAAATGCACAGAGAGACGTAGCTATTATGATAATAAAATACAAATACTGAGTGCAAGATGATATTAAATTTTACTTTCTTATGCTATTTTAATATTCACTCCTACGTGTAATGAAGTGTTTTCTTATTAGGACACAATAGAAACAACTGATCTTTAAAGCTGAGACCATGTATATCTCAAAGCATTAGAGATGCTGTAAAGTGTAAATATTCTGAAGAGCAAATGTCAGTATTATTCCAATTTGCATGTCTTATGGCCGTAGAAAGAAATATTTTATTAGCTAGCAAACAGAAGAAAAATGCAACATGCCTTCACTAGTGTCTGACACTGCTAAATACCAAAGATATTTCCAGATTTGCACAATTTAACAAAAAAACAATTTTTTATGTTAGTTTTTAAATTGATCACTCCACAACTTAAAATGTACAATAATTTTAGACAATTTAGACATTTTACAGAAATAATCTGCAGCATTTTTGGTCAATCGCATAACATGAGGTTTTAAATAATAATAAACATCCAATATTGTTGAATATAGGCTTATGCAATTTTCCTGTATAACATATTTGTGTAAATTGTGCTTTTTTCAGATTGACTTCAGTTGTTTACTACAGCACATTATCTACATTATCAGTTTACCTGGTCATGTTGAGCTAACTATAAGTTAAATGATGAATACACCAGTAATGTTACCTGAACTTTGGAGCAAATGAAGCTTGAATGACGTTATAAGCTTTATGTCTCTTTCCTGTTTTGTTATCATCCCTCGTCATGTCAGCTGTACTAAGGAAGACGCACAAGAATCCAAACAGAGAAGGTCAATAGAAAATGTTGGACTGCTAAAACTTATAAATAGGAAAAAGAAATGATGATTGTCATATTTCAAAGCAGCAGGAAAGAGCTGCTTCTTCCTCTGTAGGTGGTGAAATGTGGTGTAATAGCAGCTGTCAAAAGCACTTCTCAGTGCGCATAGTAAAAGAAAAGTGGTGCATGTGGCTGACATGTTTATCCTCTCTGTCACTCACTATGCATTTAGGATGAAAAAACCCCTGATATATTGGATGTCACAGCATCCCTGGACATAAGGTTTAGAAAATCATTTTAGTTTTTTTGTGCTTTTTACAATAGTGTCAAATGTTTTGTGCAAAGCAGACATAACATAACCCACAAAAAATGGGGAAAAAAGTATTAATGTATTCAAAGTGAAGAAAATAAATAGCCACACGACTCAGTGTTTTGCATGATGACTCATAGTTTGCCTGTTGTCATAGTAACATGGTAACAAGACACACTCGATAGCTTTGATATTAAAAAGTCTAAAATTACTGAATTTGATATTAAAACTTAAGAAGTTGTAGAAATAGACAGTTTGGCTGCAGAATGAAAACACATGTTTATTCTTTATTTCCAGTTTTATATAGAAATAAGAGGAAAAAAACGACAATTCTGCTCTAAATCTGAGCTGTCTTTCTCCACTTATAAAATTTTGCATTGTTGAGCTTTCTGTAGCTATTTAAATGCTTGCAGACATTATTTTTCTTTTCATGTGTTTTCATCACAGTCATGAAAGATTCTATATTATTATATGTTATCTCTAAATCTGTAGAGCTTTCCTTTAATTTGCAGTAAAAGTTTATATCGGTATTATATTAAAGGTTGAATTTTTCAGAGTACCTTTAACAGATTGCCCTGAAGGAGCTCTAGGATCTGCAAAAATTGTGTGAACCAATTTGCACTTGTAATTTTCTATATTTCAGATAGTCTATTGAAAGTGACCACTTCATTCACTCTGTCAGAGCAGGAAAATTGTTTTGTACTATGCCTTGGCAATCCTACCACTGAACTCAGAAGAGTCTGTCCCTCAGATGTGAGTAATTTTAAAAGTTCTTGATGTTCTCGGCTAATTAGCATCACAACATCAGAGCTCTCCACTTAGAATTTATGCAATTTATTATAAAATAGTTCTGACAGCACATAGTCATAACTTCAGGAACATGTTTAAGCCCTCATTACAGTAAAAACAAAAGAGCCGTCTAGCATCACAAAGCGCTTAATTTTTACCCATGCTCCTTTAGAAAATGTCAAGTGAAAGGATTTTAAAGAACAATATAATCTTCTTCTAGACTGGATTCCCAACCAGATTGCAGTAAATACAGTAAATCAAGTTCAGCAGGTTTGACCAATTTGCACCTATTCTTCTGTCACACTCAGTTGTTACCTTTAGCGCAAACACCAAAAACTGATGTTCCTTTCCTAATGAGGCTTTACTTGAAACACAAAAAGCATCATCTGTCAAGAGGAATCTTGCCAAAGGACATTTTCATCAATAGGTGATGATGGAGATTTTGAAAGACAGAGAAATGCTACATACCTTCAAAAGAACTAGTGAGAAATTAAGTGTATTGACTGTTAAATATGTATTGAACCAGTCTAAACAAACTGCAATCAAAAGGTTTGTCCCGAGTCTCAAGTTTATGACAATTATCCCTGACACTGATCAAATGTATGTAATCTTCTGAATTCGAAGGAAGTTACAAAAAGATCTTTAAAAATGATCTCACTAAGTTTTGTGGCATCATTTTGGTGATTCTAACTAATGTAAAAGTAGAGAATTATGATCTGATTTAACCTCAAACAGTGAAAAAAAATGTGTATGCATTTTTTTATTTGCATACACAAATACCTAGAACATAGTGTGGTAATATATGAACTAAATAGATAGGGAAGATTGAAACTGTTAAAAAAACATGCCTTAGAAATATGATAAAGAAAACACAAAGCTGGTAAAATTGCTTAAAGGTATCGATGTAGAAAAAGGATTGCTCCTCTTTGTGGCCATATGGCAGAATCATTTCCTTTGTGAGCTATGCTGAAAATTATACACTGACTATGTCCTTGGCACATCACAAAATGATCTCAAAATTATATCTGTGATAAGCAAATAACACATCAAGGACGAATACAAAACCAGAAATGCCTTAACTGCAACTATCGACATGGAAACAGTCGGTTCTTATTGCAGATCTAATATAATGCTTGAAATGACGTGTACTGGTAAATGTTTGTGAGTGTGTGTTGCTGCATTCATAAAACTGTTTTGTTTGTGAACATACCGATGCTTCCAACATGTTTACCCACTATTGTCCTGCTTTGATCACTGTTTAGCAAAAAACAAAACAAAAAACATGACACAAAGACATGACCGTGACAAAATGAACTATTACTGAGTAGAAGATGACTTACTAAAACATTTGGAAACAAGAAAAAATCTGCCAGATTTGACTAGTTTTAGTGAATGTTTTATGTGATTTATCTTTCTGTGTGTGATTATTTTCTGCATACCCTGGTGGTTCTATTGTTACCCAAGAGATATGCCAAAGACGTAAACATCAATAAGCTTATCTTTAACAGAGCTTACTACATCAGCCTGCTACACAGAACTTCCCCCAATAGTAACAGAATAAAGCTGTATTTATGTCTTATAAACAGAAGGATCTCATCTCATCATGATTAAACAGCTTCATATGTGCGATTAATGTTCTTCAAAATAATTGTTGTAATACCAAAACTCTATCTATGCCTGACTCTTCAGGCATGTTTTCTTGTAATGGAAACTCTGCCAACAGCCTCAATGCTCAACTGCCATGCACACCGACAGCCCAGTGAAGGGAGCCAAGACATCGAATCATGACATGAAAGCACCAAATGCTTAATTTGTTGATGCAGGGAGATTGACAAAGCACTGTCGACAACAGACACACAAACAGTAGGAAAAATAATAAAACATTCAGGCACATCAGCAAAACCCAAAGGTATCAACAGAGAAGTTTTAGTTTGTGAACAACCCTAGTATTAGATCTGTCATTGCTTGGAGTCACAGAATATTGTCAACCGCTGTGGAGGAATATGTTGCTCACACATGACTATTGCCTCCATGGATCTGTGCTGAAGTGGCATGACAAGACAGGTAAATCTCAAGCTCAGTCAATAAAGATTCCTGAAGAGAAAAAAAAACAAGCAGAGCAAAACTGACTTAACACATCAAGAAAAGTTTGTTGCAACCCACCATAGAAAGAAACACGCTGTGATTTGTGTTCACAATTTAAGACGTTGAGGAGAGACACTGTGTCAGAATAAATTATTTACAGTCATGTGAAAAAGGTAAGGCACCATATGACAGTTTGGGATCTTTTGTTATAGTAGGATCATTTTCAACAACATGTAAAATTGTATTAACATAAATAATAGCAATATATCACTATTAAATGAAATAGTGAAATAGTGATCATAATAATAATAGTGAAATGGAATAAAAATATAAATTCTAGTGAGGAATACATTTGTAAACCTTTTACGATTTAAATTAAAAATGCTAAAATTGCATATAAACATACAACATCAAAACATCATTATTTATCCACATTTATGTACCTTTTTAAACATCAGGCATTTAATTAGTGAGTTTTTGATTGTTGGACGGAGAGTGAACTCCATGATGAGACCAAACAATCTGAAACCTTTATAAACAAGATTGTAGCAGATTATGAGTCTGGTATAAATAATGCATTACTTTTTGTTCATCTATTACATAAGATTCCAATGAAACACATTTAGGACATCAGTGGAGACTAAAACTTCATGGGGTACCTGTATGTTTGCACTAAGTGTTACCTTATTTTCTTTACAGCCAGCACACTGTAAAGAAAATAGGATCTTCATAAGCTACACGTGAAGAGCAGTCAAAACAACTGCTCAACCTGAAAGTAGAACACAAGATGCTACAGGATGTCTCCAAAAATGTAATGAAAAGATTGTAACTGTTGATGTGAAAGTACATGCCTCCGCAATCAGAAAGAAACTTGACAACACATTCATTAGAGATGTGTAAGGAGGAAACCTTTGCTCCTTAAGAAAAACAAGAAACAAGAAAAACATGTATTATCATCTGTGGAGAATGATAGCCTGCATGGCAGAAGTGACTTTAAGCTTGCATTCCATGTAAAATCCATATCTAGATCACAGAATAAAATAAGATGCTCTGAAAGATGCTGGGGTCTGGTAGACAGCAACAAGAAGTGTTCTACTGAAGTTATTTCAACCAATGGGGTTGAGATCCTGCTATGTAGGGTTAGGATGTTCTGACTTTATTCTTTAAAGAAATAAAAACAAGGTTAAATAAGGGATACCTCTAACTAAATTAGCCTTTAATTAGCCTTTATTTTCCAGAGGTTAATTAAAATAAGATCAGACTACAATATACAAACATAAATTAAATATTTAGTGGGATTTCAAAATTTTACATCTGACTGTATGTTGAGATATCTGTTATGATCTTTAAAACACAATTCTTTTGGTAAAAAGTGTGGCACAGCTGTTATTTAAATCCTAAATGTTAATTGTGGATAATTATGATTATTCTTCCAAAAGCGAAGCACTGACATTTAGAGCACTGAATAAAATGTAACAGAAAGGTTTATATGCATAGTCTTTTAAATTATCTCTTGCAAACAACAGATCATTATATAAAAGATAAAACTTCAGACAAATCAGAAATGTTCTAATGCTTTACATTAGTAAACCATTAAAGATCTTCCCAAAACTTCAAAAGTGCTCTTGGTAAATTTGGTTAATGCTGTCCAGTTCACATGTGAGTTTCTGGGTATTTTGAGCTAGAACTTATCAAATGTACTACATCTATTTCAAACTACGCCATGCTTCCATAAAATGGACCAATTTTGAACATTGGCGTTAGTTTTAGCTTGCATTGCTACCAATTAGATTTGCAGGTAAATCAACCTCCCTACTGATGTCAATGGTAAAGTGACGTAATCCAAACTGATCCAAGGTAGCTAGATAAAGAAATATTCTCTCTTAGTTCTTTCATAAATACATTTCACAAAGAACCTCAGAGAGAATGCTAACCTTTCTAACTTTTGCCTCCAATTACAGTTGCTCAAATAGACATTTACAAGTAGGTTCTCTAACTTGCACCACTAGTCACACTGCAGCTAGGTAAAGGCCTGTTTAACTTATTCAACTGCTAAGTTGAAAGCCTTGAATCAAACTCTAATTCCACTAATGCATTTTTCCCTCAAAGAGTTGTGGATATTTTTATTTAGGTTAAAAAGATTGCCAGGTTGGAGGTTGAACAGCATTTTCTCTATCACAAAGGCTCAGGAAAAAACATGCTCATCATAATTTCATGTATGTGCGTTGTTGTGATTTATGTTTCAGCTCGAATTCTGCAGAGGATCTATGCTCAAAATTCTGCAGATTACATGAAGTTTAAACACAGGCAACACTTTTTTTTTTTTTACAGTATCCCGCTCTGCTATACAGTACCACCATCTTTAATAATATTTTAAGATAAACTGCATTATCATTCTTTCTTAAACCACTGGGATGTTATGAATCCTCCTTAAGACTCTCCCATTCTGGATCTAAAACTAAGCAGTAGGCGTGCGGTCATGTGGTTGTGGGATATTCATTTTCACACACAGCTCAGATCACCTGACCTGCTCAGATAAATAACTAAGGGAGTGATTACAGAGAAAATGCCACACCTTTTTGCAGACAGCCTCATCTAACTTTCTATTTTCCATCCATTAGTTATTAGATATTCGATTATCTTTGAAGGTATTTTGTAATATTTTGTGAAAATATTACATAACATCTTATCGCGTCAGACAAACACTCCTTAAAAGTATTCATGTAGTCTGTGGATCCAAAAACTGTATAACAGAAGTGAACTAGATGAAGTGAAATATTGCTGTTTATGGGCATTACTGCATAAAACAAGCTCACAAACTTCTGACCAATCACACAACACATCACACAGGGCTCTGCACAAAATAGTTCAACCAAACTTGGTGTTGAAAAGGGGAGGCAGATCCCTCCCTGAGAACAAGATAATGCAACTTTTGTCACACAACTAGGTCTATAGTTCTGGTGAAGTACAGGAGGGCCTTCAGTTTTAACTATCTCAATATGGCAGCTACTTGTGAGGGTACAGAGTTTAGCAATCTAACTGACAGTGTGGGTTTTTTATATATATTTGTTAATAACACCAAGACCACAAACAAAAATAAACATGCAAACAAAAAAATATATATATTTCCTTTTTACTATATTTTTAATACTGTAGTTGGTTCCTGGAGTTGATGGGGAGTCAGTGTAGGTGTTGTAAAATGGAATAGATGGGATGGAAGGAGGGGGTCTGGGTGATGATACGGGTGGCAGACTTCTGAACTGTTTGAAGTTTATGGAGGCACTTCTGTGGGAGACCGTAGAGAAGAGAATTACAATACTCAAGACTGGAGGTGACTAGTCTATGAACAAGGACAGCGATGAAATGAAGGTTGAAAGAGGGGCGGAGGTGATTTATGGAACGAAAATGGAAATAAGCACATGGGAAAATATTATTAGTGTGGGATTAAAAGAAGACGATACTGTCATGGATGACACCCACACCATATACCTGAGGGGGAGACTGAGGACTGTCAATCAGGGAGAAGTTATTGGTTTTAAAGAGGGGGGGACTGCTGACAATTAGTAACATTTCAGTTTTATCTGAGTTTAGTTCTACATGGCAGAAAAGTACAGGTGGTAACAATTTAAGCCCATGTTAATGATTGCATTGCAATTTTATTAACACAAATATCCGTGAAATCTTGATGTGAACTGAAATGTTGCACAACACAGCTGTTAAATGTGGAATCATATGAGAAGGGAACCAACTCTGTTTTACATATAAAGCATAATAACACCATTAAAAAACTGTGTTCACAGATTTATGCTACACGCGAATGAAAAATCCAAAATACACAAAGACAGAAAAATGACAAAACTCACGTAACAAACAATGACTGTTGCTCAGTAGGACAGTTCCAGGTTGGATGGAGTGCAGGTATTAACAGAATTAAAAAATGACTATATGACTGGCACAGAGGCTGCCAGACAGTGCAGACAGTTCCTTTGTATTATGTGGAATGTGCATCCACCATTGGATAGCTGAGCATTTGACAGGAAACACATGTGGGAGTTATGATGAAATTCAAATGTCTCCTGTAATTATAGTTCCAATTTGTGTGTTTCTCTGGGAGCTCAGCTTTGACATCTGTGAGTCTTCTATTACAATCTCTCAGGGCATCTTGTGTCTCCTGGCTGCTGATGGTGGGATTGTAAAAATAAGCGTTTGTGGCCTAAATTTGTACGGCAAATGTTTTGTGGGTCTAAATTTTAAAAAAAAACACACAAAAAAAAACACCTATAAAAAACCATTACACTCTGAAAAATCTGAATCTGAGTGGTGTTTTTTCTAGGCCATAAGGTCCTCTTTGTGGATGATCCTCGACACTCAACATGTGCTCACTTCAAATAAATAGGGCCTTTGCAGGATCATGGACCTTGCTCAGAAAATTGTGCATAGGATTAATGCACAGAGTAATTGATTTTGTAAAAGTGTGCACATCCACTTGTCCATGCAAACTTTCGTCAATCCATCACAATCAGTTTAGCAACGAGTGTACTTGCTGGCTGTGGAGTGCTTTATAGTCTCTGTTCTACAAAAACCTAATGATAAAACCAGCCAGCATGTTATCACCTGGCAAACAACCTTGTAATCGGTACATATACATTTACATCATCCATGTAAATAATAAAAAAAAAACTCACTCACTCATGAGTTCAAGTAGAACAAGATCAACTATTATATGTGATGTACATGTCAGATTTAAGCCATTTTAAAACTAGTAAATAATGGTTTGTTGTATGCGTGTGAAATGCAAACACAAATCAGTGAAGGGGCAAATTGAGAATGATGTAGACTGCATTTCAGGGAGAGCTTTTCCTCAGCAATAGAAACTTAAAGAGAAAAAATTTCAAATTCTCTGCCTTATCTCTATAGACGGAATCAATCTGAGAAAATGTTGGTATTGGTATCAGATCTAAAAGTCTTAAACAGATATTGGGTGCAGGCAATGATATAGATGTTCTGGGTATCGTTAAATTGATCTTATTAAGGAAGTAAGACCTTAAGTCGCAAAAAATGTTGCATAACAAAGTATTGTATTACAGTATGTATAAAATGACTATATGCTAGCAGATGTGCTTGGCAGAATTACAACAATCCCTAAAGTTTAGATGTTGGCTTGAAACTTGGTAAGGAATGCAGCTCTCAGTGGACATTTGACCTGTTTCAGAAAGAGCAGTCCCAAAATATCCCAAAATACAAACATAAAGTTTGTATCTCATGAAGTTGTGGACGAAATCAGAATTCTAGACAGAATGACACTGCACAGAAGGAAAAAAAAAAAGCCCAATCCTCAAGATGTTGCACTCTTCCTCATTGACCAGCAGCAGAGCTTTAAAAGGCTTCATGGATATAAGTTTCACCACCTTAAATGTGTTCAACATGGACATGTTCTAACTCAGAGTAAAGTAAGACAACGGTTACGTAAATCCTGGACCTAATTTCAGGTGGCATGGAAATTGGGCTTTCCATGTTCTTAGCCATTCATTTCTCACACGTACCCAAAACTAACCTGTATGCCAACTTCTTCCTACTGTTGAATCTTGTTGTCAGTGGAGTCTAAATACCACCACCACCAGGGTGAATTTATCACCTTTGTGAAATATATTATCACTTTTCTGCAGTATAATTATCATGTTATAATGTGATAGTGTTGAAAAACTTACTTATTATCTGTGACAGCAACTCAATGAGGTAAATAAAGCTATTTTCACACTTCATTACATAAAACTATTCAAAATATATACTTTTTTTGTGTTCAGCCAAGATTACCCAAATAATTTCTGTTTCCTAAATAGCACACAGAATAGCTAAATTAAACAGTAGTAAGCAGAATAATGTGCATTTTTTTTATATTAATTATCTCAAATTTATAATATTATTATTAAAATATTATTTTTATGCCACCCATTTAAAATTTCACAATTTCCAATTGCAACTTGAGACGGCCCAGATGATGACATCATCATAGATTAATTCACAACGTCTCTGTTAATTAGAGGCAGAAGTGACAACCTATTTTAAGGCAACATTTTAAACACATTTCTTCTTAGTGTGATATCATGAAAAAAATAAAACTGACATGATTTTATGAAAAGAAATCTGCAAAAGTGTAGCTCATGATTGGACATGACTTCCAAATGTTGAAAGATGCCAAGTTCATCTGCCATCACATCATACAGGAATGAGAGGGAATGAAAGAGATTCCAGAGGTGTTTTTATATTAAATGTGCATTTAAGATTACAAGCAAAACACCCAGTGAATGTGATGGTTAAAGCTGAGTTCTGTACTGACATAAGCTAAGGCCACTGAAAAAACAAAAAAGTAATAATTTTAAAAGCCACGCAAAAAAGACAGTTTACTGTTTTCATATGCAGTCTGGGGGGGAATTTTTTTTTTAAAAGAAATATCTTGTGGTCTGAAGAAACTGAAATTGAAGTGTTTTAATATGATGACCATCGTTATACTGGAGGAAAAAGGGGAGACATAAGCATGACATCCAAATTGTGAAGTAAAAAAAACCATTATGATGTGAGGTTAATTTGTTGCAGGTGGGCTGATGCACTTCATACAAAAAATAACATTCAACTAAAATCTTGAATCTAAAGACATCAGATAGGAAGTTAAAGTGTGGGCACAAAAGGATGTTTTGAATAAACAAGTATCCTAAGCGTCCACTGAAATCAGATACAAAGTGGCTTAAGGACAACAAGGTCAGTGTTTTAGAGAAGCCATCATAAAACCCTCAGGGCAGAGCTGAAAAGGTGAAACTTGTGAAAGAATATCCAAAATGTTTGACTAAAATCATTCTGTTTAAAAATGCTGTTTTAGAAAATAGTAAAGAATTATAAGAACATTCTGAAATAAAAAAAGTTAAAAAAAAAAATCTTCATATTCTGTCATTTACCAAATAGAAATAGCTTTTCCTAACTAAACTGAAACAAAGAGAAACATACTGTATATGTGATTGTATTTAAAATAGTTAAAAAAAAGGTTAAATCTCTTATGAAATTGTATGTAAATATCTAATTTACATTGTCAATAATCTTTCTTTTACAAGGACAGATTATTATATTTTTTTCAACAAAAAATCTAATGTAATGTTTTGCCCACGGTAGACAGCTTTTCTCTGCCAAAGAAAGTTTTCCTGGTTTCCAAGATAACAACAATGTTGCCATAGAATTATGTCTGAACTTCAGAAAGCAAAACAACTTTAACGGGTGAGTTAGTGAAATTAGGAAAAATGACTAACCCTCACAAATACAACTAACTAAAATATTCAGATTTGGGGGATAAAGGTGGCTTGTGTATTTAGTATTCTTCTACTAAAGTTAGCCTTTCAATTATTTTTCTCTCCATTTGTCAAAGAAAACCTGAGGGGGCGTTTCACATAGATGAATTATTCATGTGGATTAACTTTCCAATTGTCTGATTTTTACTCCTGGAAAGAAAAAAACAAGACCACCTCATAGAAACCACATTTAAACTCAATGCCCGTCTTCCATACAGCCCTTTTAACACTGTAACCATTTTTGCTTATTATTTCTATGTGGCCCTTCGTCTCTCCCACTCTTATCTTTCTCCTAATCTTTCTTGCTCACTCAACCATTAGATAAGAGGATGACTTGTGGTGCTCTGTAAATTTCATCTCTGTCAACCCAATCACTTCTGGCTACGGCTCAAGGGGGAACATCTGCTGGTGGGAGGGAATCTAGTCTTTGTCCGATGACTGCTTCTCAGTCAGCAAAAGCAGAGCAACTATCTGTGAAAGACGAAGGCAACCGTTTGTGATAGCAATATTAACAATCACTCCAAAACCACAAGAGGGGCAGACTGTAGACAGTAAATGGAGGTTTGAAGTCTGAGCAAATTAATTGATATTTCAAGCAAGCTGCTTTTTCTTGCACCCTGTTGGGCCGCCTGAGGGAGTTTCTTGCTTAATGTAACAGAATGGACAAATAACCTTACAGATCTATGCTTAGTGCATTAGTGTAAAGGTTGCGCTGTCTTTCCACCCACGTCTCAGGGAGATGTGCTTAACTCCAAATAGCCAATTTGGTAATGTTAACAACATGCTGCACTCCACCCTCAGGATAACGCTGCAAAGAGCTCCTATTTCAGGAGGAGGGGTTATTACAGGGCATTAAAACAGGGCTCACACAGACATTGTTAGTGGGCACTTAACCATCTGTACACAACTCTCCACTGGAATGCATCTGAATATTTTTCACAAAGCCACGCCTCATCTCTTTTTTGACCTCCACGAACGGTAGTGTCCTTTTCCAGTCCATCCAAGCATACAGGCAGCATTCATAAAACCCTTCCTCGCTTTAAACCATGACCCCCATGAGAGAAGTGCTGTTGCGGAGTATTCTAAAACGCAGAGAAAACCTGACTGTGGAATATCAAAACCTCCCATCTGTCCACTTCTCTCCTCACTCTCTGCATTTTCCCCGTTCTCATGTCACAGGAAGGGCATGTCCTGCAAGGCCAATGATTTAGTCTGACTGAAGACTCCAGGAAATGAACAGGTCACCCAGGAGTCCCACTGTCTGACAGGCAATAAAGCTTGTCATTGAAGAGTGAGCAGAATGCAACAAGTTCACTGAGATAGCGTTTACATTCAAAACAAAGAGGATGAAGAAATGTATTCAAAAAACCTACTGCAAATATGTTATGAATTTAGATGGGAACTGACGTATATGCCATGTTAATGTACCCAGTAAGATAACATTATGCATGTCTTTGTACAATATGATGTGCAGACAATTTTAGCATTAAGTAGGCTTACTGTCTGTCCTATCTGGATTCTGTTTTATGGATTTTAGGAAACTATGTTGATAAAGAAGAGAAATATATTTTTTTAAAAACTTGCTTCACTTTTTCAAATAATTTGCAAAAGAACCTTTTCACATTTAGTCTTATTACATCAATACAAAAAAGTAACAACGTAATGCATAATTGAAAAGTGGAGTGAAAAAGCTGTGCATAAATAAAAGTCTAAAAAGTGGAGCATGCATTTCTATTCAGCCTTCTTTATTCTGACATCCTTAAACAAAATCCTGAGAATCCAACTGTTCTGAAAAAGGCCAAAGAGTCTAGGTTGGTTAGAATTTATGACATAAAAAATTAATATCCTGAACAATGAGTAACACACCAGACAGCCCAGGAATAACGTTCTGATGATAGTTAAAGCAGAGTCTTATAAGTAAAACAATTTCCAGAATTAGGAAAATCTCACTGAAATGTTCAACCAATCATCTAAAAAGGGTAAGACACAACAGAAAAACCTTGTCCTCCACTTATACTGACAGATCAATAAGCTGTGAAGCGGCTTGGCCTTAATGGAAGCATGGAAAGAAAATAAATCGTTGTTGAATCAAATCCACAAATAACCCACTTATTACTTAATAGGAAACATTTTCAAGGAGGTACTCTGAATTGAGCCTTTTAGCCTATTTGTAAAAGGCCATGTCTGGCCTAAAACTAACACAGCATCCTTTAGAAATGTTTTTGTTCATCAGGGATAGTTAATGGGAGATGCAGAGCTTATCATAGGTCAATTGAAGAAAAAGTAAAAGGACGTAAAAGTCTTAAGAAAGAGGTTTCCTTCCAGCAGCACAATTACTACATACACACAACCAGAGCGACACTGGAACTGGTTTAGATCATGTTAGAATGGTCCACTCAAAGAAAAAAACAAAACAAAATCTATCTTAACAGAGAATATTTCAATCTGAAAGCAGACAAGCTGTTTTGTAAAGTGAAAGGTGATTTTTCAAAGTATTGTCAATGCCAAGTGAGGATGAAAGCTGAACAAATGAATGGCACACATTTTAGATTAACATTTAGAAAAACGTCTTGGATTCCTTTCACAGCACCATTATGTGGTGCATAGTTTTAGTCTATCACATTAATAATCTCTATGGAATACGCAAAGGTTTTCTGAAGTAATGTTTTAAACCAAAAAAAAATTCAAGAACAATTGCAATAATGAATGACTGTTGCCTTTACTGTTTCATTTCTACATAAATGATGTGTTTTATAAAAGCACAAAGCCATTTTTACCTGGTTCTTCAAGTCCAGCTTGGGGCAGGGGCGTCCGCCGTTAAAGGCTTTCTCCCTGAGCCACTTAGACCTAATTTTCAGCCCACTGCCACAGGAGGAACTGCATCCCGACCAAGAAGACCAATCGCTGAGCTTACAGTCCAGGGGGCAAGGGATGTGACAAACCTCCATGATGTAGCCTATAATTAAACAAACAAATTCATCCTGATTCAAATAAGAAGGAGCAATCAAATCCCATATTTTTCCAGACTGATGGTTGCAAAGAAAACTCAAATTCCCTCCACAAGTAACAACTTCAGCCAATTGTTTGCCTAACAATTGCACTGGTAGAACTAGCAGATCTTGAAACAGTCAGGTTTCATCTGGAAAAGAAGAGAAGTTGGAAACCCTCTATGAAGATCATAAATCTGATAATTTTTGAAATTCAATTATACCTGAGTCTGTGCAGAGCGTGGGGTTAATCAGGTGTCCCCGCGGGTCAATGCAGGCCACAGCTCTGTAGCGGAGACCTTGGCCGCACTCTTTTACCTCTCGGTGCCTCATCCAACCGTGCAGTGACTCGAAAACTGGAGGATTTGGAAGGATGCACGCAGACCAATTCCCAAATGGCTGAGACAAAAACTCATTACAGGGACAAGTCTGGTTCTCTTCCAGAGGGTACATATCCTCATTCAGGCAACGCTCCTTCTTTTTGCTTCGGCCTACGCAGAAAATAGACAAAACAATGAAAAGTTGTGACAACAGGAGCAAGATCCAAGTTTTAATGAAGTTTGAAGAAAACTCTGTCCCTTGTACAAAAAGGGTATAAACTACTGAATACATAAACAGTTTATTTTTTGAGTTTGTATTCACTGGTAGGGAGCTAACAAACACTGATTTTCAATTGGGCAAAACAATGGTGAAATTGAGATTAAATATTTATAACAACTTGTTGCTAATTTATTCATAGCCATGAATTCTTGATATTACAATGTGGGCAGGTGGAGAGACTAGAATACACATTAGCAACTTATTGAGGGTGAAATGTTTGTTTAAATTAATGCCACTGTGGGAAATATCTCTACAATTATACAACTTCTACTTATTTACCATGTCCACTGAAGCCACCTGTATTTAATTCTGACTCAGCTAATATAATCACTGAGGTGAGAATCACTGGTTTGAGTTCTACAGCAGACTTTGCAAGAATGTGGGATACTTTGGAGGTACAGCTGCTTCACATTCTCAAAAATTTAAACCACATCTGAAACTTGCAAATCCATCAAAATGTCCCAGGAGCATAAAGTGTGTTTCTTATATTCATGTCGCTTAGAAATTTGCATGATGATCGCCAGCGCTCTCCCTTATGCAATAAATGTGGAAGAGAGGTTGGAACGTATTATCATTATTTCTGGAAATGCAAACTGATTAAACGATTCTGGGGTGCAATTTCTAAAGAGCTGAGAGGCGTGTTTCATGTAAAAATCAGCTGTGACCCAGGTCTGTTTCTTCTTGGCCTCCCTTCAAAATCAGTCACTCTTGACACAATCGCACTTCAAACTTTGTGACAAATTATTGATTTTGGCTAGAAAATGCATTTTAATTAATTGGATTAAGGATAAACCACCAACTATTACACAACGGTATAGAGAAATATTTAGGGTCCTCCCTCATGAAAGGATTAGTGCAGTTCTTAAGGGTAATGAGAAACACTTCATTGATATGTGGTCTCCTGTGCTTCGCTACTTACCTAAAGAGTTAACGCAACTTGTGATGAGAGGTCAGAATCCTATGAAGTGGAAGGTCTCATATTTAACTTTAGTTAAGTTAGGTCTTAACTAAAGAACACCTTCTTTCTGTATTACAATTCATCTATCTTCTTCTTTCTTTGATTATCCAGCTAGATGTGATTGTGTTGATGTCAGGCTTTAAATTTGTCTGTAAATGTCTACTGACCATTGAAGACATGAACTAACGTGAATGTGACATTGTACGGCGGCTTCCTTTTTTGTTGTTGTTTCTTGTTTTTTTTTGTATGTTTGTTTCTCTTTCTTATCGCATACTTATGTAAGGTGATTGACAGCACAGTGTACAATGTTTTCTTTTCTCTGCTTGTGAAAACATAAAACTAATAAAAAATGTTATTAAAAAAAAAAAGAAATTTGCATGATGCATTTCAAGGAAGCAGTGTTGCATTAGCATCTTAAAATAAACATTCACTAAGATTTGTTTGAATGAGTTTGAGTAAATCTGCATGGTAGCTGTCAAAATGACCATCAAGTCATCTGAAAGATTTGAATTTTTCTGTAGCAGATGTTGGAGTGTACGTGTTGCTTAATGTAACTGAAGTTCTTTCAGTTTCTTGTTTTCACAAAAGCAAATGGTGGCTGGAAAAATGTTTATCAGTTTATTCAACGATCATCTTTACTGCAGCTCCTATCAACCGAAATGTCTTTTTTTTTTGAGCAAAAGTAGAATAAATGAATTCCAAATCAGTTTAGTGCATCGTAATTAGATGAAAGAAAGTATACTTCCTTTCTGTTAGATCCCTAAATAACCTGAGGGAACAACTGGTGTTTTAAAGTATATAAAATTTTAATTTTCAATTTATGCTCAAAGCCCCAAAGGCCAGCACTTAATTGTTTTCTTTACATTGCTACACCACAGAGAACTGGACTCACGGAAATCTAAAGAATTATTTGTCTAGTTGCATTTTGTTTGTAGCTGAAAATTTGTATTTCTTTGTAATGTAAATATTCTTTACTTTGTCAAAAATTTATATAATCAACAATGGAAATATGAACAAATTCTATATTTCACAATGATTAACAATAAGTAGAACACAAGAAATAAGTTTTTTTCTTCTAGTTGTTTTCAGCTTTTATTTCTCTCTCTGTTGTTCACCTCTTTTCCCCAAGTTGTGGTGGATGTTTATCACTGTTGATCAGAGACACACAATCCAGTGAAAAGTTTGACTACATAGATTTATAGATTCTTGAAAAAGAGTCAGTTGTCTACATTTGTTAAGAATTGGTTCTATATTCAATTCAATTAACTGAATTGAATTGAATATCTTTGTGAAGGCTTAAATTCAAAGGACAAATTGAACTTTATTAGTATTTTGCAGCCTCCAGATTTTTTGAGAAACGTGCGTTTTCTTTAGACGCAAGTCTTAATTATCAAAAATTATAGAACTGAACACTTAGAATGTACAAGTCTGTGTTATTTATCTGCAAAGCTTTTTTAATATCAGCATATATATAATAATAGATTAATTTCAAAAGTAATTGCCAAAATGCCTTTGCGATAAAACAAAAATACCTGCATAAATAATTTTTTTCTTCATATGTCTCCACTATAAATATTTGTTTAATTAAAATATAAATAAATTGAAAAAAAACCAACATTATTCTGATATTATCATGCGTTAATGTTTGTAAGTGTAATTTGAAAACATATGTCAACATTTTTAATGCATCTTGGACAACTAGCAATTTTCTGTAGCCTTTTAATTGACTTAGCCATGAATTTTAAAGGAGATGATTATAGAGCATCCTGAAAAAAGTTGTCAGCAATGTCAGGGCAAAGTGTTGTTTGGTTAAAGAATTATCAATAGGGCAATTATCTCAATGCCTGCAGGAAGAGGCTCTGACTTTCTTTTTTTCCCTGTCCAGGTCTTTGGGACTCAATACCCTTTATGCCTTTCATGTTTCCCTGCTTCAACACAAACACAGTAATTTGAAGGCTAATTATCAGAGGTCTGCTGAACTGAATGACCTACTAAGGGGATATTTCAACCATTTAACTCTTTCAAAAATGAAACAATATGTCTCAGGATTTACAACAAACTAAATGAAGGAATTAACAAACTTGCAATCATTCACAGTCACTACTGAAACTAATTGAAAACACTTGAAGTGTACACTAGCCTCAACAACATAATTTGACTCCACCAGGTTCAGTTTGAAAGGTTTCTCTTCTCTCATGAAACATACACAGCGAATGTTAAACGTCAACATGCGTCTTTTATAATAGTCTTTGTGATAAATGACTACAGCCATGTTCAAATGATTACAGAAACATGTAGGCAAACTAAAAGAATCAAGTAGAGCAAAACTGTCATAAATGATCTCTGTGCAACATCCAAAGCACTGTGTTATAACGGCCACAGTGAAACAGCTACAAAACTCCCTTCACATAAATGACTAAAAGACAAGCAGGTAATCAAGACGGTTATCAAGAGCAACTGAGCTGGTGAATAATTGTCAAGTCAAGATGTGGGATGATGATTGATTCCAAGCAAAGGAAACTGTGTGCTGAAATTGAACAAAAAGATGAATCATGAAGGAATTAGTTTAACTGGGTAAACACATCTGCAACCAGCTGGTGCAGCTTTTTTTGTTTGTTTGTTTTATTCATTTCCTTCTCACGGTTTGTTTTCCATTTGAACTGTGCATGTGGCGACTGCGGCTCAGTGTGTAGTGTAGTGTCCTGCAATTGGAACATTGTGGGTTTGATTTCAGCTTTTTCTCATCTCTTGTTAATGTGTCCCTGGGCAAGGTACTTAACCTTAAGTTGTCTGGAGTGCTTTGAGTGGTCAGAATGACTAGTAAAGTGGTGCATAAATTCAGTCCATTTACCATATTAAAGATGAACAAAGTTATGAAATAACATATTGGGATCTCACTTTTTTACATCATGTTTACCAGGGTTGATTACTTTTTTCATACCCCCTTAAAATGCTCTGGCAAAGAAATAAACATAGTGACATTGAAATGTTGCATAAGATGTTCTGCTTCATTTCAAACAATTTTTGATACAATTAAATTTCCCTACATGTTCTTCAGCTGCATTGTCTAGTGTTCTACAGAACAAAATACACATAAATGGACACAAATGACATTCTGGTTTATATTTATGAATATTCTTCGTTCAGTGACACACTAAGGCTGTAGGGCAATGTTTAAAAAAAACTCTGCTGTCATCTTCTCTTCATGTCCTTGTCAATATTAAGTAAATAATTGATTTGATGAAAGGACAACACTCTCGACAGGGTTTCAAGACTTTGCATAACAAGTAACAAAATCCTGCAACGGGCTCAATTTGACATTGAAAAGCAAAATATTTTGCCACACAGGCATTTATTCAACACACAGTAATGCTACGTTGTTAAATAGATTTCTCAAAATATAAAACCCAAAAAATTCCCACAGGAGAAAGACATGAATAAAAAGTCATTGGCATTTGTCCTTGAGTAAAACTAAAATAAAAAAGTGCATTTTAGATACAAATATTAAAATATTGACCATAAAATGCATCACATAATTTTTTGGGTGTATTTTCAATAAGAATTGAAAATAGAAATGTTTTTTTCCATTTGTAGCGTCTCTTGTTTGGATCCCATTAAAATCTAGAATCAAACTTTAAATTCTTGATCTTAGTCATAAAGCACTCAATAACCAAGTGCATTGCTTTTTAAACAAACTGGTCAAACAAACTTAATGTTTGCAGATGAGCTTTGAGGAAAATCTCACCTGCCTTCAGATTATATTTGTTGTGACTCAGTGCTAAATAAATAAACTAAAAGAAACTGTTATTGTCATATTAACTGACATTTTAAGACAAATGTATAATCATCACCTAAAAACTCAAGAACCCTGATTTAGGTAAATTTCATTTAGGCTAACACCAACCAAAGTGCTATTTAGTAAAGATACTAAATAGCATTTCTAATTTACTTTTGGAAATGTCAATATGTAATAAAACAACTGTCATTTAGGATCTTTTTGTTCATTTCTTGTGGTCAACAATTCAGCCCATAAACAATAAACACTGAGATAGGCTAATTATAATACAAAATCATGAATGTCAGGTCGATTGGTAGCTCTAAATTGCACTTATGAGTGAGTGTCTGCTTGGTTGTCTGTCCTGTTTTGTCTTTTGATTGGCTTGGTAACTTATTTGGTTGTCTAACCAAATAACTGTTGGGTATAAGGACCAGCCTCTTTGCTACTCCTCAAAGATAGGCAGGTATTGACTTTGAAAGGATTATTATGCAAACACAGGATTTCTGAAAATCTATGAGCCAATTTGGATGGGTATGTTACAAAAAATAAAACAGGAAATATATTCTAATCATCATGATGAATAGCAGATTCTCACAGACTGACGTGTGGAAAATAACCACTTTGATCTTTGTTTTGACTCTTAAAATAAATCAAAGTTTTGCCATTCAATAAATATGTTTTATTTATTGAACATATTTATTGAGGAAATCTCTTTCATTTAGAGAAACAAGCTAATAAACTATCTTGTTTTAGCCTGGGGGCTGCACAGTAGAACAGTTTGTAGCACTGTTGCCTTACATCAGGTTGTATTCCAGGCCTCTGGCCTTTCTGCATGGAGTTTCCATGTCCTTCCTGTACACACATGATTTTTACCATCTAAATCAACTGATCCATTAATAAAATATTCTTATAAATCATCTTTTAGCCATACCAGATATAGAAGTAGCAGTTTTATTCAGAAAGGGTTTTGAAATTCTGTATAAAACCAAAAATTTGAATAAAAATTTTAATTAAACTAAAGTTCATATTTAATTTGAGCAACTTGTGTATTACCTCAGCAAAAAAATTAACAAAATTATTATTTTTTTTTATCAAGTCAAATTAAAATAAAGACATGGCTAGCTTAATATACAGTCATTTTATAAAAATAAACATAAGTAGTGAAAGACAGCTAAAAACAAAGTAAACATTTTATTTATAAGTTTGATTTTAAATTTTCAACTGTAATGCTAGTCAGGAAGCTGCAGTCTCTACATTTTCTTGTTAGAAGAAACTGTACAACCTGGTGTATCCACAGGACATTTTATTTTCTTCAACAAAAGGTTAACTTGGTTAGTTAATAGTCTATGATGTTCCATAAAGTGTACAGCTTTAATATATTGCTTTAACAATACAACTAACTTGAGTTTGTGCATGCAGAAACAGTCTTGAATTATGCAGCTGGGAATGTTTTCATGGACTTGAAGTGCTAGCCTAAAATTAGCATGTTTACTCTTTGTTTTGATATGACTTGATAATTTGTATCAGGAAATCATGGGAAGACAAAACTAACAAAAAAGTGAACCCTACATTGTTAACGTAAATTCATATCTGCATCATCAACATAGAAGTTTCTTTGAACATTGTGAAGGTCGATGCTGGACATATCTGCTGAGAATATCTGACCAGAGCACAAAGATGGTCACATGACTGACAGAATAGGAAATGCAGTAGCATATGAGTCTTTCTAAGTGAAATACTCAATTTCTTGTACCTATCCATATGAACATAGGTCATACAAGGACTCATATGCCTTATCCTCTCATACATCACTTAAAAATGCCTCTCTTGAGACTCTGAACCAACACCTTCTACCTGTCCCACATAAACAAATCAAAACACAATAACGCCTCTGTAACGTCACATTAAACAAGGCTATAAAAGAAGCTTCACTTGACCTCTACCTTTGCTTTTACACCCAAACTGTTTTTCTCATTGCCTGAATGGGAAACAGATTAAACATTAACAGCTTCACAAAGAAACACCAGATGGCATTATATTGTTTGCTTGCTGATACTGTGTTGAAATGGAGATTGTTGTGGACTGGCTGTGAAGTTAAAAAGAATATCACATACCCATTAAAAACTAAATAGTAAGAGCTTTAATGAATTCAAATCCCTTAAGAATATACTAATTACCGCATAACAGTCACAATCAAAGTAATTACTTTGTGTACTGTTAAACAAACTTATTTGCAATTTCTTGGCCTGCTCCACATGGAAAAAGCAGACAGAGAAGTAAAAATATGAAACAGCGAAAGAAGTGAACTCTTGCTCCTCTCTTGCAGCCATATTTGTCTCATGGAAGCAGGGTGTTGTCATCCTCTTGAGTTCGCAGCCGCTGAGCTGCCCATCTGTTTCTGAAGTGGTTCTGATTGCAAACATTCCTCCCAGAGTGAGAATACGCTGCTGTCACACCGCAATCCACTAACAATCTGTTCAATCTACACCACTGCTGGTGGTTGATTGAAAAGTACCAATGCAACATTACTTCACTTCGACAAGGACATCGATGTCGACCGTGTTACTTCAGGCATCACAAACAGTCAGCATTTGAAATCAGCAATTTTCAGCTCATTCTGAAACTACGTGCATCATTTCTGACTTAAATTACTCAGGTGTGTTCGACTAATGCACAACTTGCACCTGGAAATATGCAGACTCAATTCTGTTTAGCCTTGCCAGATGAAGGTTAAAAAAAAGCACATCTGTGAAAGAGGAATTTGGAAGATCAGGCCAAGGATAAACTACCTTACAAACAAATTAGACTGGTGTGACAAATATCAAAAGCTAATATATTTGTCATAGGTTTTAAAATTTCTGTGCTATATGCTGTTTAGATAATGAATAAAAATTAAGATATGTGGCTTTTGTTTTATGATAATACAACTTAAATGTGTTGACTACATACCTAATGATTAATTGACTCATATTTTACAGTCACAACATAGTAATATGACAAAAACAAATAAAAATATAAATAAATAAAAACAGGTTACTACAGACGTTATACATATTTGGTACCATAAAACTTTTACTCTTAAAATTTTACTCTTCTCTAATCAGTCTTAAATAGTGTGACACAACCTTTCAAGCTCACATTGTGTAAATTATTTTCTCAGAAGAGCATTTAAAATGCAAGTATAACATTTCATCAGGTTATCATCAGTACAGTACATCACAAAGTAGAAAGTGTAAATTTTGTTCTTTAATATAAATTTAAACTGTAATATTAAAACAAACAAACACAAGATTTCAAAAATATATTTATACTAAAACTTTTTTATTTACAATGAAAACAATAAGGTTATGTATAACTATTAGAAAAACAACAAATTAAGACATAAAATTTAGTTAAATGAAAGAAGTTACAAACCTAAATGAGATATTGTCAATAGCATCTGCAGTATTTCTAAATGCAACTATTCTAGCATAATTCAGATATTTAAAAGCTAATTCAGACTAAAAGGATAAGAGCAAATGCAAACAGCTCCAATGCCGGATAGAAACCATTTATCTGCAGTTAAGCTCTAACACACACATCTAATCTCTGATCAGTGGGAGACATAATTTCTGTTTGAATCACTATGCATCACAACATATTGCAGGGGAATATGGCTACAAATCAACAAGTGTTTGACAAAGTATTCAATCAAATATTAATTTCTGTGTTTGTCTTAAAGGAGTGTCTGATCAGTTTATTATAAGCATAAATCTGTGTATTTAAAAATCAAAGATATGCAGTCATATCCAATAAATTAATAAGAATGGTTAAATAGGTTTTAAACATATATTTTATTAATTCCATATTTCTGTATAAAAATGATTTTTATTGGTCTGATGTAACATTCTAATTTTTAATATTTAACTTTCATTTGCTGTAGTTGAAAAATCATCACAATTGACAGAAAAAAAGGCTTGAAAACCTCATTCTGTGTGTAATTTGTATATTTTGTTTCCCTTTATCAATTGAGATAAAAACTTTCACTATTCTAAGCTATTAAATTTGACTGTATAATATTGTACAACTGTTTTAAGACCTCAGTGAATAATACTAAACAGAGAGTCATATTTTGTTGCTTCTGACTGTTTTGACAAAAAATGTATGCTACCAAAGCTTCCAACTATAGCTGAGCTTCCATCCAATTGTCATGCAAATTTTGAGCGAACCTTTCCATCTACTGATTTAGAGTGAATCAACCAGCCTATGCACAGCATATTTGATTCAAGCATCAATATTTGTTGATTTTCTGACTCCATAAGATGAAGAGGCTTCAAAGTAGCATGGACCATACATTTTTTTTAAATGGAGAGTGTTCCCCTCCCAGCTGGGAGTTAGGACTTTGACATTAGCGTCTAAGGCATAGACCCACTCAGGGACTTTAACACAAAATGTTTTCCCTAATTGATCATAAAAAAAAATAAAATAAAATAAAATAAAAAAAATAGTGACAGAAAAATTTAAAAACCATAATGAAAGCCTCTTTGTTTTCTTGAGGCACCAATTTTTTCTGAGTTTGTTGAGTCTAGTAAGGCACAAATCCAGCATTAAATTGGAAAGGTTGCTAAATCAGAATTTATTTGAAAAAAGCGGTTTCCATTTCTCCTGTACGGCACTAACTCTTTTCCAAAAAAGTTAAAAACCACTACAATCAAGCTTAAAAGCTTTTTCGTGAAATTGGGGGGAGTTATTTAAAATGTTTTCCATCAACTTTTTCTAATGCTTCTTTTTTTATGAAGCTTTCATCGTTCCTCTTTCATTGTGATTCATAAGTCATGTTTCCGTTAACATTTTTATATCCGCACTGTAAAATTTTCCATCAACTTTTTTTAATGCAAAACTTTACAGCGCAAATAAACATTTTTTTACAGAAACATGGCTTATAAGTCACAATGAAAGAGGAACCATGAATGCTTCATAATTTTTTTTTTTTTGAATTTTAGACTTTTCTTCTATAGCATAAAAGCTTTTTCACCCCAATTATGGCAACATTTTATTCAGTGTAATTTTATAAGCACATCAAAGTAAATTAACAATTACATTTAACCCATTTCATACTTAACAAGCAGTAAAACACTCCCCAGCACTGCTACTAATGAGCATATATGCTCTACATAATGGCAAATCCATTATACACATATTAATGTATCACCACCTACAGGTAGCCATACATTCATGTAATTTGCATGTCTTTAGGCTTGGTGGAATCGGAGCTCCATAAAACATTAACATGCAAATTCCATAAAGAAAACCAGCAGGTCAGAAAATGACTGCGCTACTCTACCAGACCTAAATGGAGCTAGTGTCTAACAGAGAAAGGCATATACTTGTATTCATGCCAAATGTAATTTGTGGTTTTTAATTCCCCAAAGCCTAAAGTCTGAGGTATTGCTTCAAACCCGTAAGGTACAAAGTCAGTGATTTATGTGTTCTTTAAGATATGTGGGAGAGCAGGCAGGTGGATGTGTCAGAGGTTGACAAAACACAGAGCAGGGGCGGCAGCTCATTTTATGTTTTTCTTCTTCTTTCAGTCCAGGGCATTTTGTTATACAAACTGTGGTTTTAAGGAATATGACATAGAGAACATTTTTTTTCCAGTTGTTAAGCACAATAGTTGTAAACGGCACACAAAGCAAACATCTACAACATATAACAGTTTTAAACAGATTTAAAACTGTTATATCACAAATAATCTGTAGGTTCTGAATGTTTATACTAAATTGATAATATTAATAATGCTATAAACATCCATTACAAATATTTTGAATTATTTCAATATATATTTACCACGAAATATCTTTCAGCAGGGCATAACCTCTAATGCAGCCAGTGTTTTTATAAGCAGAATTTAATAAAGTGACCTTTTTATTAATTTTTTTCCACAGAGTGCACTTTGGTGGCTCAAATATTCCAGATTTATTTTCACTGCGAACTCCTTATCAGTGGTAAATTTATTTTAAAATGGTAAATGTCATGTATCAAAATACTAACCGCAGTTTTTTTTCAATATTTTTTTCTTGATCTCCTTCAACAGTCTGAAAAAACACAGTTACCAGGTAAGTCTAATTATTTTTAGTTTTGAGTGCACAAGTGCAAAGTCTTTTGTTTGGTTAGTTTGTATGTGGCAAGCACTTCTGTTTCCTTCGTATTTATGTGACATGACCAATGAAGGACCAAAGTAAATGGAGACGCGAATAAATCAAAGAAATATTTTTATTCAAATTTATATTTTTTTAGTGTAAACCACATCCATATTATTTTTAGATCCTTAATTTTCTGTCTGAATTGCAGCTAACAGTGGATTATTTTTGGATATATCATCCTTGATGTCCACTAAAGTACACTCAATTCAGCTGATATTCATAAAATTGAATAGCCACATGGTACAACTGAATAGTCTTTTGTTAAAGAGCTTTTTGGCTCTATTATAACTTCCACTTCAGATACAGAGAAAGCAGTCAGCATTGAGCTCAAGGAGGCTTTACAAAATAGATGAAGTGTCTAAGCGTAGGCCTTAGTATGCTGCCAACTTCCTTAACCATAGACTGGAGCTTTACAAATAAACAGAGCTCATCCGCTACCCATCAATCTCTGTGACAAAGAAATTTAAGGAAGCACTGAATTTGGCATAATCAGTTGAAATCCTCAAAAGCCCTTTTATAACCGGCACAGGGTAATCAGAATTAGAACAAATTATTCCCAGGGAAACCCATCAGAAAGCAATGTCTGATGTCATGTGTTATTTTTTCAGAGCATTATGAGGGGAGGAAGGCTAAGTTTACTACAACCCCTTCAGCACTAGATTAAATATTCAGAAGGACAAATAGCATCCAGGCTGGTCTGCAACCATGACATGCAATTCATATTCTGCCATCTGCACAGAAATTGGGGATAACAAGCTATAAAGAGCTAATTTCGACCTGGTGGAATGCTAACAGGACAGTGTAAAGTTATAGTAAGACGACCTGAATTACAGCCGAGGCGATGTTTATTGCAAATGGTACATAAAAGTCTACATGCTTTTGAGTATGTGAAGAATATGCAGCAATTAGTCCTGTCCAAGAAGCAACAAATAAATCCTGTCTGCTGCTGCCTTGGTGAGATCGATAAGGATCAGGCTGTCTAAAGGCCGCCTTGAGGAAACAGCTGCAGCCTCTCACTCAATAGTCAGGCTTGACAAAAGCTTTCATCTTCTCGGATTTAATTTATTTCTAAAGCCACAGTCAGCCATATCAATGGAATCATGCAGCAGCAATGTGAGAACGTTTGACCTCGGAGGAAGATCTGATTGTTTCTGGAGTAATGAATGAAGCAGTTGTTTTTGTATGACGTTAATGTCCCCACAAGATTAAAAGTGAAAGAAAAGTCCGTACCTACAAGTGAACGCCTGCGAGTGCGTGAGCTGCCACATCCGGTGCATTCAGAAAACCTGGACCAAGTAGTCAGAGTGCAGTCGTCCTTGCACGCCACCCGGCATCCTCTAATCTGAGAGGGAAAGGGTCCAGCCCATTGCAGGCACTCTGTCATGTTGGCTGGCTCCCCATCTTCCCCAACACAACTGATTCCTGCAGACACATGGAGAGGAAATAATTCCAATTACATGATGATTAATATTCACACAATAGCTGGTCCAAACTTTAGTAGGGCTGAGAAACTAGTGTAGTGCACAGAAGTTTTGGGGGCCCAAATATATACATGTATATTTCAAATTAGCTGATGCATCGCAAACATTATTTTTATACATTTCCAAAAACTATGTAACTATTAGGGGTTTTCAATTTTATGTAAATTTCAAATATGCCAACTACTTCAAAAACAGTGAGGCAACAGATCAAGCTCTAAACAAATTATTATGACATATAATATATTAGAATATATATTATATTAATTATTCCAACACCTGGAGGATGTATGTTTGAACTAACCTTTTAAGTTCTCCAAGTTCTTGAGAACTTTGAAACTTAAGTTTTGATTGGGAGGAACTTTTTGATTCAACTAGAGTTATGGCTTAGCAGGTAGCTAAATATTAGAGTGATTGCAAAGAGGCCCTCCAATTTCTAACACCGCGAGCTAATATAGGAGACTAAATGTCAATATACTAGTGGAAACATGCAAAAAGTTGGTCAGCAATTTAAAAAAGTCTGCTTGCTGTAAAGCCAAAAAATAATGATTTAAAAAAATCTGAAAAAGTTGTGAGAAGGGTAGAAATAACTGTATTCCCTCTTCTACATCATATTTTGAGAAATATCTGTCTCATTTCCGATCAGAAACAAATTTCTTGATTACATGAAATAATTTGAAATCCAAATCCGTAAGGGATATAAATAATATTGTGCTTAACTGTAGTGGTAAAGATGTTTAATTTTTCAGTTTTTTTCACATATTTCTCAAACTAGATTAAGCTTTAACAATCTTCATAAAAAAAATTTATAATACATATAAATATTTTTAGAAATATACAGTTCTCAGAATAAACATTAATCATGATCATATTTGTATGGAAGACGATTAAGTCCACTGAAATTTGAGTTGAATGCAAATGACAAGGATGTGAGTCATGCAGGAGAACAAACTTTCTGGAGGAACAAGTTGGATTTATGTGATTTTCTTTTCAAGTACCTAATTAAAGTCAGTATCCTGAGGCAAAATTTATATATATTTTCTTTCAGAGGCTCTAATCCTCTTCTGTACATTTGTATTGGAATATAAACATTTCCCTTGATGAAGACCAACTGATGAGATGATGTGATGCCACATAACTTTTTTTATTAAACAGAAAAAGGGCACCGATTATACATATTTCATTTTTGCAAGTAGTAAGATCCAGATGTCCTTGTCAGTAAATAAGTTAATTCTGACATTGAGAAAGAATGACACTTGCTCAAACTACTGATTTGAAGAATCAAGTTCCTTCAAGTCAGAAACAGAGACAGTTACTATACAGGAAAATAGAGACCTGCCTCATGAACATTTGGGATAAAATAAAAACACTGTTGAGGATAACTTATTCTAAAACTATGATGCCTTAGAGAATTCACTGACAAATACAAACGCACAACCTACAAACTCACAATCTCAAAAGCTGTGTGGTTTGCAGTGGGTGCGTGGGGCGGACATTTACATAGAAAGCCCAGCAAAGGCGATGATAACCGTTATTAAGGTCCATTTATGTAACACTAAAAATCATAGCTCTAAAATTAAAAGACATTTGTTCAAAGAAGGGATGGAAACTGATAGTTTCTGAGGGAGCTTTATTCCTCTTTTAAGTAAAACCTTTATAGGAAGAAAAAATTCACAAGCTGCAAAGACGTCGTCCAGTTATTATCACCATGACTGCTTTGTCTTCAATGACATTTATTTCCATCCTTTCACCTATTCTCTTAGAGAGCAAACTCTACCACAGACAGCCTCATTCTGTCATTCTCTGTGACTTTTATTAACATTTCTGCTCTGACTTTCTGACTTCGAACTGTCGACCAGCCAATTTAAGAATAATTATGTCTGTCTGTCACGTAAGCTCATTTGTGTGGCTTTTCAAAGAAAACTCTCAGTAATTGTGATACTCTTGCCATAGTTTCTTCACCAGTGGCAAGAATAATCTTTTACTATAGACTCCTAGATAAAGGTACATCTCTGGTAATCACTCAAAAGAGATATTTTACCAAATCTTGTCAGTATCTTTGTGGTATGATTGTGGAGTATGCATAAAAACGTATTCTTTAAAGATCAAAGCTAGGTTTTCTTCTGTTATCAACCAAAGATCCATTTCCTAATATTACTTTTAATAGCAGGTTTTTAATATTCACATTCTCACCATCAAGCATAATTTCCATTTTAATTCTGTATGAAATGTTCTTCATAAAGTACTGTGAAGAGTAATATAGACTGGAATCATCAGAGCCATTAAGCCACATCTTTCCTGCACATCAGCAAAACTCATTTTCCACTGAATAATCTTTTCCAGGAGTTCCAGTTCTACCAGGAGAGGTTCATAATACATGCTGCCAGATCTGAGTTGGATTGTGACAATATATTGAAGTTAATGGAAGACTGAACTCTGCATAGTTGTTTGTTGTTTAATGAAGATTTTTGTGAACTGCTTGTTATCTTCAAGGTGATTAACATTGGCCATAATAAAGTGAACATTCTTTTCAACAATGAGAGGAATTCAAACTCTACTGGGTTTTTCATATTGTAATGTGCTTTATGATGGCTTTATAATTCAGTGGAATCAAAGGTCTTCATTATTTAGAAAATAATTTAAAAAAACATGGGAACACTGGTGCATCCTATTGGTATCTGGTCAAGTAAATGAGCTTTAAAAGCTATTGAATCATGTTTTTTGTTTGTCAGGGTGTTCCTCTTTAAAATTACTTTCTATAAGGTTTACGTAGTTAATGTAATATCAAGTGAAAACAAAAAATTTGTGTTTAAGCACCTTTCTAAGAACACATATAAGAAGCACAATGCTTCCTCACTGTGGGGTCTATAAAACCCATTAACACTATTCTACTCTATTAGCCTTCAACTATTCTAACGTAGAAGACATTGGGACCCAAATACACTTTCCTATACTTGGTCTCCCAAGCCAAGTTGAGCCATTAGGGCTGGAAGGTTTGACTATCTGGCCTCCAAAGCAAACAGCCTGCAAGGGGGAACTGGGCAGTCAGCATCAACTCATTAACACTATTTCTGCTCTTATGCAGACAGATGGCAGCATCCTTATGTTGGAATTTTTGTCTGCCTCTTGGACAGTGCTGGGAGATGGAATTATATATATATATATATATGTGTGTGTGTGTGTGTGTGTGTGTGTGTGTATATATAGTGACAATGTGAAAATAATAATGTCATCTTTGCTGCAGGGGAACACTATCAAATTAGCAGAAGGTGGTGCAGAATGATAACTGCAGAAACAAATTATTTACGTGTGGGAAGTTTTTCACTCTTGAGAAATTTTTATTTTTTATTTATTTATCTTTTTATTTATCCTATTGCTAAACTAGGTAGTCATCTAGCTACCTAGCTAGCTAGATGAGGTTAGATATACGTTACATCTATTTTTCTAGCTAGCCAGCTGTATAGATACGCAAAAAAATAATAATAATAATTTTAGCAATAGAATAAAAGAAAATCCAAGGTAAGCTAATAGCTGTGGAAGAGCTGAGAATATCATGAATTTTAGTAACATCTAGGAATACATAACCCAGAACGATAAAGCAAAATACCTCCTGTCAGAGTTGTTGTGGTCTTCAGATAAAATCCGGTTGCATCGCACATCTCACTAAACCTGAGCTTTGGTCAAGAATATTTTTATGGAAAGAGAAACAGATGAAGAAAAAGAAGTTGATGAAATGTAATTGTCCTTGCAAATAAATGACACACGACAGTGGAAGACTTCAAGGTGACTAGAAATAAAACTGTTTGATCAGCCAGTGTGAAATATTTCAGCAACCATTGATGCTCAAGGCTAACAGAAACCTAAAGACGTCTCTGCAAGGTTTCTGTTTGTCTAAATTAGGTTGAAGCAAGTTGCCACTTTTTCTTCTCTTCAGTATCTCAGATTCAGACTAAAAAAAAATGCTATTATTAAAACCAGCTGATATATGTAGAAGAAGCACCTGGCTAAATAACATTAGAATGTTAGCATAGCTACAAAGCTAAAGCTGTTAGCATTGTTGCCTGCCCCACTAAAAACAACCAGGTTGATTTTCAGTTTCTCTTTTCGTGTTCAGTGACATTTTATTGAAGATTTTCAGTTGTCATTTTATGTTATATAATTTTTATAATATAGAGCATAATTTTATGCTATATATTTTTTTACAAAAGAAAAGTTAAACACAAACATCTTGACTGAAACCTATTATTGAGTAGCCTTGTTTTTTACTCCAACTTGAGTAATTTCTTGGATGGTTACTTTTTAGTTGAGTAAAAACATGTTGAAACACTACTCCTATTTGGGTACAATACCCATGTCTGTCCAATATGCTACCTGAGGCCTGTTCAGTCAGAGCTGTTGCTCTTCCATGGTCTGATGTTGGGGTGAATAAAACATACGCTGCTGGGAGATTTGGAAACTATCTTTAATATTTTCTGATTCTGTCACACAGTTAATACTGAAGGACGATGGACATGAAATTTGGCACTGACTTAGATGAGCAAGCAGCCAAAACTCTTAAGCTTAAAGAGGCTGGCGCGTTTTCAGATCAGTTAATCAAGTAGATGTGAAGTAGCTGCCGCCTTCCCCTCTGACAGTCGACATTAAGAGAAAGTTAGTCTTAGGTTTTATGCATTTTGTGGGAATCAATATTAGAGTGCTTAATTTTCACAAAACATTCCATTTTGGCTTTGTCGTTTTCTAATACAATACGACATGGTGGAATCTGCGGCATGGAAGACCTAAGTATTAATACTTCAAAAATGTTTGTACTTTTCTTTTTGCCTTGACTATAATTTTACAGAAAGTAAGAAAGCTCTTTATTTTTCTAAATCTTTTCCATTTTCTAATTGAGTTTGACTTTATTTTCTGTGTGGGGTCACTTTTTTTTGACTGCAGCTTACAGAGGATATCTGAACACAGAGTGTCGTTAGATGAACTGGACCACATATAAGCTCCAAAATAAAGCTCATTCTGCCATCTAGTGGTTAACGACTAAAGATTACAATACCTGCATGTACTGTTATTGCAAAATTTGCACAAAATTAGGTGTCCTAACAGTAAAACATAATTTCTGCCCTTAAGACAAATAATATTTGTCATATTTTAAGAACTTCCAATTATTTTATTGAGAGTTCAACCATCACAAGAATGTGACCATGCATACACTTAAACGCCACATATTTCCAAACATTTTCTCTCTTTAATTGACATTAATCTAGTACAAATTAAATAAGAAAAATCTGTAAGATATACAAAGATATATATATATATATTTTAAAAAAAGATGCACCAATCTGGTTTCATCAGTGTGTAAATCCTTAAACTGATGCTATGCTAAAACACGTTTTGATTCAATGTCAGCATTCAGTCTCCATACATCTTGACTTGTCAGTATCTGTTCGTCTGTCTTGCGAAATTTCTCCAGGTTTGGTTCTGAGTTCTGAGACTCCGATCAATATTGAAGATGGATAACTGCAGAGCATGATACTGTCATCGCCTTGTGTCACAGTGGTGGCCTTTTAAAGTTCTAGTTTTGTTCCTCAACACATTCTTCTACAAGGCTTTGAGAGATTTTAGCTAGACTAACTTCAGTTTTTCAACTCTACTGCTCAGTCCAGACCAGTAGTATACAAGAACCAGTTCTTCCATGTAGAACACAACCAGTTCTTGTTGGAAGCTCCTGCAGATTCCTCAGTGTTGCATATTGGTGGTCTCACTCAACAATTTACTCCCTGTTTTCATACATTTGTAGAAACATTGTTAGGTTTTTGTCTTTTGGAACTTCATTGACAACCTCCACTAAATTGGATATATACATATGTAAAGATAAAGATGTTTTAACCTTCTCCTTATTCATTCCTTTTATACAATAACATTCCCTTAATCCTTAGTGACTTCTGTGCCAACTAGTATTCAGAAATGAGCAATCTCAGGACCCTCTTACCAGAACAGGTCAGTTTGTCAACCTAAGACTTAATGCTGAAATTCTATGAAATTCCATTTAATATTATTTAGTTGAATGCACTTATACAGGGAGCTTCCATGTTTTTCTTTAACATTCTTCATTGTATACAAGATGTATCATTAAAAGTCTGGAAACAATTTATTATGGCTTCCATATTTTCTGTCTCAATGAAGAGTAATTATTTTGTGCAGCTGTTTATTGAATTAATGGCACTGTGAAACAGACATCAGAACCACATCTGAAAAGCTGGCCTTGCATTTGATGAGCCAAGGCAATTCTTACTCACTAAACGAGGTTGGATCAGGCTGCTGTGGTCGAATCAATTACTACTTTTTCACCTTGCTATCACCAACGTATCTGAACCAAAATATCAGACTCCTCCAATGTGGGAGAGGTAACTTTTTTTTTTTTTGGTCTCAAGATTTAAGTCGGAAAAGTAGCAGTCTCTTCTGGCTGCAAGAGATTGAGATTGGCAGGTAGACATGTATGAGAGGCTCAGTATTATGTGAAACTATAAAATCAAAATCAGATCAAATTTCATTTGCATAGCACATTTCAGCAACAAGAGTTCAAAGTGCTTTAAATCATAAAAACATCATAAAAATAAAAGTCAGCAATTGACAATTGACAGAGGTTCCTCAAGGTGACAAGATAGAGAGACTGCTCTTCAACAAGAAAGTTCCATCTATGGGAATCAAAATTGTTTGGAGAGTTGGTCTTTATCAGTTCCAGCTGCTTATTTCCTGTACCTCCCAGCCACATTAATACCACTGTGGCCTTTAGTTGGAATACCCGTTGAGAAGTAAAGGTAACCCTGTGGCTGGACCTCTGTAAAATGATTCCTGAGAGAACGCTGCACCAATATTTAGCAGACGAGAGAGAGAGAGAGAGAGAGAGAGAGAGACGGGGCTTTCAGACCAAAAACCTTTGACGGCCAGGTGGGATTACTGACTACAATAAGTTTCAGAGTTATTGGATGAACTCTGTTGCCTTTCCCCCTTTTTCACTCTGTCCCAATTAAATAGATTAGATAGATAATCTAGAAAGACAAGATGAGGAAACTTTCCCACAAAGAGTTTAGAAAACATTGAGAGTTGCCAACCGAAGTCGTGCTGCTATCATTTTAGGGAGAACAGTCCGTCTTGTAGAAAGCCTTCTTAAACAGGCCGTGCCTGTTCAGTGTTTTTATAGTGGTTCTATCATGAACTATAAAACTTAATATGCCTAGTGAGGGCTTTGAAATCCAAGATGGTGCTATTATGTTTGTTGTAATTACTATGAGGACTGCACAGTGTGGTGTTGGGGTCAGTTATCTAGGACATCAAAGTCCTTCTATTTGAAGTGGAAATGGAAATGTTTCCCACTTGTAAAATTTCTTACTTATTGTAGGACACAGAACTATAATGTGATGCTTTTACCCAAATGAATGTAAAAACAATTGCAGGTGACTGTTGATGTCTTTCCATCTTGGCATCTGGAGCACATCTCTGTTGTGCAACAATAGGTTTGATTTGGGTATTAATGACTATTAATTGCTACTTATGTCATTATTAACAAAATCAGATGAGGGAATAAGTTTGTACACTTACCTTCTCGAAGTGGAAGTCGTGCACACATACAGACAGACAACTTCTCTCCAAATTATTAGAATTTAGCAAAATACTTCAACCATCAGTTAAAATACAAGTTATTAGTATTAGACCCTGTTTGTTTCCTAAATGTGCATTTTTGCGTTATTTCCACTAGCAGAAATGATGCTCCAAATTTTATTGGAGAAAAAAAATTTGAAAGAAATTTGAAATCTTAGACGTTTTCTATTTTCTGATTAAATAGAACAAAGAGGGGAAAAAATTCAGATATGTCCAACTTAATGCTCCACATCCACACACAGCTAAGCTATTATTCGTTCCATAAGAAATTGACCTATTTTAGATTTAAACACTTATATTTTCATAACTAACTACATCAGTAAAGCAGACATAAACACAGATTGATTGTCTTGAAATGACAACTTTTACAAATTTCTGAATTACCAATAGGGGGTTGTTGGGTAGAAACAAATATATGGAAGTGCAGTCTTTCATTGTATGTGAAGAGAAACATTTCCATACACTTTTAATAAATGCCAAGAAAAAAAAACACAAAACAATGATGGAAGATTACTCAGAGTTTTTGAAATCTTTCAGCTCAGTTATCTGCTGAAAGTGTGTTATGTAAATAAGTTTTGTTGCTAGAGAGCGGTAATCTGAACAGAAAGTGGATCCCCTTATCAGATTCTGCTTGAGGCCCTGTACTGTCGTGTGCCGGCCCTGTGCTAAATACCACCAAGTTGGATAAATTAGAAGATGTGTTCCAAGGATCATCTGTTAGATTAAAACTAGAGTAACAAAGCAATAAATAAATAAATAAATCTTTAAGCAGGTAATAAAAATACTTTTCATTTAACCCACCTCAGATTTGAGGTGTCTAATCTTAAATGTTGGGCTTTCATCAACTGCATGGTGAATATCAACATATTTAACAGAAGATTAAAAGTCATAGGTCTGTTTAATTAGTCAATGCTTTTTACTTACTGAGCTGAGCTACTGAAACAAATTAACTTTTCAGGAATGTTTTAAGTCACTGAATATATATAAGAATATGTAATATATTATATAGAATAATATAAGAATACTGAATATAAGATATATAAGATGATTGGAAAAGATAAAACATATTGCATTTGTTTATATGAGGTATTCAAGATTGCAATACTAATTATCTTAAGGGTTCATAAATGTTTCGCTGTTTAAAGTTACACAGTAAATTCTGCAGAGTTAAATCAACATTATGCCGAGTCTATTTGGTCCTTGTCAGAATTGGTGTTAATTTAACACTTTTCAGAGTTATTTCAACAAGATACTGAGTAGTTATAACTTTTTCAAGTGTTAAAACTACTCAGTTTCTTGTTGAAATAACTCTGAAAAGAAAAGCGTTCAATTAAAACCAATTCTGATAAGGACCAAATAGACTCGGCATAGTGCTGATTTAATTCTGCAGAATACTGTTCACTCAGTTTTTCTAGTTTCTCCTGTTTAAAATTGTAAACTTAGCCGACCATAATTTTGTTGGCAGAATTAAAATGTCATTTGAAATTTTTGCGCTCAGAGTACGTTTTTGTCAATCAGCTAAATCTGCCAGTTGTCTTTGTGTAAAAAAAAAAAAAAGAAAAGAAAGAAAAATCTGACAGTGGATTATATGAGGTAACGGTAACGCCCTAAAAACATTTCTTTGATGTGATTGGTCAGCACTTACATGGCAACAAAATAAGCGACCAATAGGAGTTGAGGTCTTTCTACCCCCATAAGGCTGCGAGCTCGTTTCTAGCCAGCTAACGCAAACAAACCAGGCAGAGGCACAGGGTTGAAAGTGTGTGTTTTTGTGGATATTTTTCGACTTTTACGCTCCCCTGGCATTCTGCTGCAGAATTCGCTTTTCTTGTAGAGCCCCTCTCATTTCTTCTTTGGTACGCAAACAACAAAACAAAACTGAAGTTGCTTTGGTGAAGGTAAGGCAGATTTATGTCCCCTTACAAAACCGCACCGGTTTATCCAAAATGGCCTCTGCTAGCTTGCAAGCACAGAGCATCAGCTCGAGTTAAGCTAACTAGCGCGTATTAGCTCGGGAACCGGCTGGTAGCCTAGCCTGGAGACGGGTGGGCTGATTTATATTCTAGTAGAAAATGGCGTCGTAGCCTAGTTACAGCGAGTTTTATTTACGTGTAAATATACATGCACGCATGCATAATTTCAGTATTTGCATGTAATAAGTTAAGGAAAACACGTTGAGTCAATCTAGTGGGGCGTCAGTCGCCATGAATGGGTTAGTTAGACCCAGACGTAATTCTCCACACCACTGTCGGGATGACAATACAAGGCCGGTTGAGTGGACAGCATCCTCGGCTGTCCATGCCGCCCTGCCCCGAGCCTCTGCACCAGCACGTAACGTTCACTTCGGTTCCGCTGTTTCTGCATCCATAATGACGAGCGATTAATATTTACCCCACAGCAGCGTGTCGGTGTTCATCACACAGCCGCTTACACATTTAACCGCTCTGCTAGTGTCGTGACGGAGCTAATTTATGGATTCAGCAGCATAGTGAGCCAGCTAATTATTTATGTTAGCCGGTAGCATTAGCACGTTAGCTGACGCAGCTTGTTCTTTGTTGTCGACAAAAGGGTCCTGTTCACATTTATGCGTTTTGGCTCACCGAGTTCTTTGTGTTTTTGTTGGAACTGTGACACAGAAATGGAAACACGTTGTCCTTAGATAACAAGATGTGATTTAGAGTGGTTCCTTTTTTTTAAATTCCTGTGAATTTCTTATTTTCCATTTTAATTTTCCTTTATGATGCTGATTCTATGTTTTTTTTTCTTCTCTGTCTTCCTCAGCCCCGTTTTCCCCATCCCCTCCTATTATTCTTATTCTTTTGAGTATTCTTCATTGTCAAGCCGCCAAAGTGGAGAGTGTGATTGCAGAAGGGGGTGCTTCTCGTTTCAGGTAATAAATCACAGGGGCTTTTTTTTTTTTTCCCTCAAGGCCCACTAACGGGAATATAAGTCATTTATTCCAGGGCCGGCCCTATAATAGGGTTTTGGGCTGGGACTTCCGGCATTTAAAACAAAGCAGGATGTGGGAATGCTCAAAATGGCTGTCAGGCACTTAGCATTGTGAGACCATTTTTTTTCTTTTTTTTTTTTTAAAGTGGGGCGCTGGGTACATAGACTGATCCTGAGGAGATATTCAAAGTCTGTTTGGTTGCACAAAAAGCCCTTCATGATTAAGATTTTAAAACCAGCTGGATGATATTGAGAGTTTATAGCTCTGGACTGGAGATGGGAAGCAGCTGCTCATTATTCCCTCGGTGTGTCAGTTGTACAGTAGATAAGAAACGAGCTGTGTTGAAAGGTGATTCTATAAAAGCTTGTGAATGTAAATTGGAAGATTGTGCCGTCTCTGATTTAACAGCAAGGCGGCCCTGGGGAATATTTCCATGTACCGCTCTGTCACACCATCTGCACTATGCACATGGTCGTCATTCCTTGTGTAGATCAGAATGCTTCTGATGTTTTTCTTCAGAAAAAATTCCGTCACAAAATCTTGTGAAGAAAGTTTGTGAAAAGCTCCGTCACAGGAAATTCCTAACTTTCTTCCATCTTTGTTATTGGAATCAGTCAGCAGTTTTAGCTCTGGTACAACAGGATAGGAACACCTATGTTCAATGTTTTTAAGTTAAAACGTAAAGCAATCCCCTGGCTTCTAATCTGAATTTCAATCCAAAAGCTAGTTTCACGAAGCTGAGCTTTCTGTCTGCAGCCTAATAACATTCATTTGAGTTAAGGTCACCTTCTAATGAAAATTATAAAACTAAAGTGTAATTGCTTCAAATAGAGCAAGACAAATGTTGAATTAAATGTTTGCTTTAGGACTGAAAGGATTCCTCGAGTGATTCGAGTATTTCGATTATTAAAATTCCTCGAGGAAAATGTATCTGCCTCGAAGCTTCGTTAAATTATATTTTATTATTTAGCGCACCGTGTTCCAGCCAGGTTATTACTTGCGTTGCCCAGAGCTCTGACTTCCGCCTGAGTTGTTGACGAAAGCTAAGTGTTCGCAGCGTAACGTCCAGTTTTCAAGTTCGGCCTGGGAGAATTTTATTGATTGATGATAATGTCCGGGTCATTTTTCGGGGGACCAATAAGCACCTTAAAATGACTGGCGGGATGCCTGGAGTACGGTAGTCTTTTCTCCTCCCGGAGCCGCTGCCTGGTGGCCGTTCAGAGCGAACAACGGGGAAGAGCACTGCAGGTGTATTTATACAGGTGAGCGGATAGACTGAGCACTGCGGGCGGCTGCGCATTCGGTAATTAACGTAAGTGTTGCTTTACGGATGAACTGGAAAATTTATTTCATATTATCCCGGTCTCAACAAATGGGTGGCGGAGCTCATCATGGCGGCACGCAGCTGGTAGATGAGTTTCTGTGTGTGACGAACGAAGGTGTCAAATCCCGTCGTTAACATGAACACAAAAGCTGTAAATGTCTGGGCAAGGTCAGAGTTCATCTATTAAATTGACTGAAGACGAATGCATAAACCAAAAGCTGGAGTATAGACATTTTTCCAAGCTAAGTGTATTTGTGAGCCTGCCTCTTTTTGTTATTGAATTGAATATAATTTCAGATTTTTGTATGACTTTTCTTCAGGTTAACTTGGAAAGTGAGCTATTATGGTTATGAGTTAATTTTCTAAACTACAGAAACATTATTGTTAGGGAAGCTCAAATGTGAAAAATTGGACTGATGTTGATATGCGATAGTAATACTGCTGTTATGTTAGATTTACCAATGTTTTATTTTATCTTTTTTTTTATCCGATTAATCGTAAGAATAATCGATAGATTACTCGATTAGTAAAATATCCGTTTACAGCATCCCTAGTTTGCTTTCTCTCTAAATGACTGTTTTGTTGGGGGGGGGTTTATGCAAAAACTCCTAAATTCTTCTTCAATCGTGCCTCAACCTGAATCCCTTCATTGACCATCTGATTAAAAACAGAACTGAATGAACAATCAAGTTGACCTATTGCCCCAGAGAGGAAACAATGTTTATAATCTCAGCTGTTTCTGTCCCCCAGATAAATCTCTGCTACTTTGCTGGCACTTTCCCTGGAATTTATTCTCCTAAACAAATCCAGATTTAGTTCAGATTTTTGTCCAGTACTCTAATGATTATAATACAAGCAAAAAAAAAAAGTCTGATTAAATTGGTCAAGTAAAATAAACTTCTGAATAAGATGTTGTGGTTTTATGCACATCAGATATTCATGAATCAAAAGCTTTTCACCTGGTTCATGACTTGCAAACATGCATAGTAACGACATGTTGCTTCAACCTGTAGTAACGTTCAGTCAGTGTACAGACTAAACCGACATTTGTCTTGGTTACAAAACTAATTCAGTACTTAGTTATAGATAACAAATACCTGAGCAGCAGGAAAGTATTGAGCTAGAATTCAGTTTTGTAAAAAAAAATAAAAAAAAATAAAAAATTAAAAAGTTGACAGAGATGTGAAGTGTTTAATGATCAAATAGTAACTTCAAAAGTTAATCTCTCCCTTAAGTAGCTGTGCTCATTCACAGCAGCTTCCCCTTCCAGTTTACTGACTCTGGGGGGAACTGTTAAGTCTCTCTCCAAACAGATGTTCAGAGTCAGCACTGTAGATGTGCAGATCACTTATTCCTTTAGTTTTCTTAAATTGGGTTTACTGGTGAATGGCCTTGTGTTTGCCGAACAGTTTCAGTTTGTGGCGGGAAGTTGACGCGTTCCTCTGGTTATTTTCCTCTGCAGTGCTTCTTCGGGGGGAGGAGGTGGTAGGGGTGCACCTCAGCACTATCCCAAGACTGTCGGCAACAGGTAGGGTTAGCTTTAGACTCTCAATTCTTATTGACGTAAAGCTCATTTGACCGCCAAGAGTTCTTCTTTTGTCGTCACTGCCGTAGACTGAAAGAATAGAAGCTAGTACGCCAGGGAACTTTAATTACAATTCCCAATAGTCCTGTACTGCCTTTTCTGACTCTATTTATATGTTTGCGGTGACGGGTTTTCCACGACGTCGGGTTAAAGTGAAGCTAATAGAAAGGTAGCAGTAATTGGGATTGTGCAGGTGCTGGAGGTTTGCTCTCAGAACAATTACCTTTGTGTTCCATTCTGTACAGACTGTTCTGCTGCTGCTGTTGTTGCTGGACTCTGTTGAACTCAGTCTTTTTGCGTCTGCAGCGAGTTCCTGGGGAAAACCCCAGGGCAAAGCGTTCAGAGATGGGTTCCTTCACGAAGCACTAGACGAGATGCCAACTCCAGCAACGAAAAAGAGCGACACGATGCAATCTTCAGGAAAGTGAGGGGGTAAGGACCCGATTGGTGTACAAGAATTACATTTTTTTGGGGGGGGAAATAAAATCACAACATATGCGAGAATTGGATTTAACCATAATTAAAGGCAACAAGTGATCTTAAAGGGGCAGTATTATGTAAAGTCGACTTTTTGAGCTTTACGTCACATTATGTTACTAACTCTTCAAAAACATACCAGTGTTGCTTTGACTTTGAGGGTTAACCTAACCTGAACCAACATTTAACCCTAACCTTTTGAGAAGTTTGTTAATCTCCCGTGGCAACCGTTCAGTTGTGCAAAACATTTGATGAGACCTGGCTCCGCCTTTGAGGACGACACTCGTCCTCAGAGCTCCGCCCCCACTCAGCTCCTTCAGACTAGCCAGCAGTAGTTAGCAAACACCTGCTGGTACTGCACATCTGCTGAGCTCATTATACAAGCTACTTCTCAGTGCAACTTTGTTAAAGGGTTACTAGAGAAGCTATGTTGTGATGACTCCCTGAAAGCGGACAGAGACCCAATTACAAGACCTAAATTACAAAGTGAAATGTCTTAGCTCATATTTGACATATGCAGCATTTTATAATTGACGGTAACATAGTTACTTGATTTTGCTATAAAATGCCACTGTAAGCCTGGAAAACACATAATACTGCTCTTTTTAAATTGGTCGAGTCAAATTTCAAATGGTTGAATCTTCATTCAAGCTTTTCTGAAGCCATTTCAAGCCACACTGAGGCGGAGTCGTGTTTCTGCTTGTTTACACCTAAACAAAAGATAAGACTACAGTCATTAAGATGGCATGTGCTTTGCTAAAAGTACTTCAGGCCTGTTCCTTTCTGCATCAGATGAAGCTTCTCAGTACAAAACATGACTGTTTTTTGTTTTTGTTTTGTTTTTTAACCAACCTTGCTATCTTATTTTTACCTTTTTGGGTTTTTTTTTTTTCTTTCCTAGCATACTCAACAAACTCACGCCTGAGAAGTTTGACAAGCTATGCCTTGAGCTCCTGAATGTGGGCGTAGATTCAAAACTCGTCCTTAAAGGAATCATCTTGCTGGTACGTGAACGTTTTGGATCCGTTTAGCAGAGCTAAGCGGAGATATGTGGATGCGCCGCTGCTCTTGCCGACTCGCATCCTAACTCTGGTTTGTTTCAGATTGTAGACAAAGCCCTAGAAGAGCCGAAATATAGCTCGCTCTATGCTCAGCTATGTCTGCGCTTGGCAGAGGACGCTCCAAACTTTGATGGCCCTTCATCTGAGATCCAAACATCCCAAAAGCAGAGCACAGTAAGTGACTGTTATGGTCTGAGGGAAAGGAATGGGATTCTCTGGCTTTAAAAAGAAGGGAAAAGTTGAGATTTATTTTCAAGGCCTGGATATGCATGGGAAAAGAAAACTGAGCAATTTTCACTTGTAAATACTATAAATGTCATGTCAGATGATGATTTTTCCTAGATTTCAAATTCAAAAATACATTATTGATCCCATTAGGAAGTTAAAAGCTGTTGTAACTCATTAACTCAGATTCTTCAGTTATTGTAGATGCTGATGAACTGACCTGTGGAAATAAATATATTCACTGAACTCTTTTTAATTCCACTTGACTTAAATGTAACTAGTTTTAAATTTCCCTTTGAGAATATTATTATAAAATTGAACAATGACTGAGAACTCTTTAAAAAAAAATAAAGATGATTTTGAGTCTTGGAACTCAAATTAAGAAATCAGGTTTTTCATGAATACAGAAACAAATTGAGAAATCTTTTTTTTTTCTCCTCCTTTCAGACCTTCAGAAGACTGCTGATTTCCAAGCTTCAAGATGAATTTGAAAATCGCGCCAGAAATGTTGAAAGTAAGTCAAAGGTGATGTCTTTTGAGCTACATATAGCAACATTTCAGACAGAGAACAAAAAACCGCTTCATCCAAAAAGGGAATGAGCAGGTCAGGCTTTTTAAACTTCGGTAATCAGCCAGAGAGCTTGTGTCCTGATAAAGCTGCTGCTGCTGACCTGTCCTTCCTTTCAGTCTATGACAAACATGACAACCCTCTCACTTCTGAGGAGGAGGAGCAGCGTGCCATCGCCAAGATCAAGATGCTTGGCAACATTAAATTCATCGGGGAACTTGGCAAACTTGACCTCATCCATGAATCTATCCTTCATAAGTGCATCAAAACAGTGAGCTCATGCTTTTTCTCCTGTTTGTGCTTAATAGTTATTAACCATAACCATAAGACTCATGGTGACCCCTTCCTTACTTCCTGTTATTATGTCCAAAGCTTCTGGAAAAGAAGAAGAGAGTCCAGCTCAAGGATATGGGAGAGGATCTGGAATGCCTCTGTCAGATAATGAGAACAGTGGGGCCGAGACTCGACCATGAGAAAGCAAAGGTAAGGGCCCCTAACATGGCCCTCGGTGTGGGTGAGGATTGGATTTAAATTCAGCACTGTGTTGAGCACTTCCTCCCTCTCCGTGCGCTCCCAACAGTCTTTAATGGATCAGTACTTTGGCCGTATGCGATCCTTAATGAACAACAAGGAGCTGCCTGCCAGGATCCGCTTCCTGCTGCAAGACACAGTGGAACTGCGTGAAAACAACTGGGTCCCCCGCAAGGCCTTCATCGACAACGGACCAAAGACAATTAACCAGATCCGTCAGGACGCAGTGAAGGTCCGCCATCTTTACCATATTTAGCCATGAAATGACGCAGTGTGTGGGATCGTTTCATTAACGGTTGTGTTTTCCTCTAGGATTTGGGTGTTTTCATCCCAGCACCCATGTCTCAGGGGATGAGGATGGACTTCTTCCTGGAAAGCCCTTTCATGCCCAACAGAATGAAACTGGACAGAGAGACTCTTGGGGGATTGGCCGACATGTTTGGACAGATGCCAGGTGTGGGCTCACGTTTTCTCTCCACGTTTCATAGCTGCTTTTATTAGGATCAGGACTTTGACACATCATTTCAATTAAATACATACATTTTAACGAGTTAGAAGTTTCGTCACTCCACTATCTCTACTGTCAAGTTATTGGTGCATGTGCTTTAAGAAATACTTCGTAGAGGGTTGTTTTATTTCTTTTTGTATTTTATTGTAATCATAAAAATAGTATTTGATCTTAAAGAGAAAAATAACCAAAAGATAAAGATAAAAATGGTTTCATTGCATTTCTCTAATCTGCTCTTACTGCTGTTTTCTGAAAAACAAAAAAATCTAGCAAATCTATGTACAATAATCAAAGAGGATACATGGAGTAATAAATTAGTATTTCCCATGAGCACATGGCATATAGTCATGTACAGTCGAATAACAATCTCATAAGATGTGTGTATTATAGTTTTGTTTTTTTTGTGTCCATGTCCATGATGACACCACCAGAGGGCGCCTTGACAGCGCAAATGAGTTACATTTGACTCGATGCACAATTTTCTACTGAATTATAATCAACATCTCCAACACTGACGTCAGCGTCCCAATTTCTACATCCAAAGTCTTCTCTGCTTTTGTTTCTTAGGCAGCGGGATCGGAACCGGACCGGGTGTTATTCAGGATAGGTACTCGCCCACTATGGGACGCCATCGCACCAACCCACTCTTCAACGGCCACAGCGGCCACATCGCGCCTCCTCAGCAGTCGCAGTTCGACATGGGGCCCAAGTCTTTTGTTAAGTCCAACCAGGTAATTTAGCTCGGAGTGTGTGTCTGACTGTTATTGGTTTTAGCGACAGCAAATGACACTTAAATCTTTGGCAGGTTCAGAACCAACATTTCCTCAACCAGAGCCAGAACCAGCAGCAGGCTCAGTCCAAGGACATGCCTCCACGTTTCAGCAAGAAAGGACAGCTCAATGCAGATGAGGTTAGCAGGACAAGCTGTTAGAGGAGCTCATTGTCAGGTGGTCTCAACATAAAGGGATAGTTCAGGACTTTTGAAGTGAGGTTCTGTTAAAAAGTCAAAAGTCATTTGGCTGGTTGCTGATGGTCGTAGGCGTTGACTCGTTTTTTTTGCTAGTCAGTATTTATTCACAAATTTCTCTTGTACATTTTATTAGAATTTCAAGTCTTTAAAATGATCAGAAAAATTCTTAAATTTGACTTGGTGAAACCTGCAGAAGCTCTCTCAGTCTCACATTGACATCTTCATTGTCTGTGAATGAGGCAGTTGAGGCTACCGCTAACTAGCTGCTAATATACCCTTGCTGGCTAGCTAGCTAGCTTGTTTTTTGCGTCTATCATGGGTGACAATCAATGTTCCCTCTAATTTTTCATGTAGCTGGGCATACACACAGCCTCCCTGAGCACACTGAGGACCACAGTGAGCAACATCAGGTGTGCGCACTCAGGGGCCCAACTACATATTTTTGAGCATGTCACGTCTTACACCAACACCCCGACATAAACTTGTACAAGTGGCCAAAGAGCCATTTCTGATAGCCTGTGTCTAGAACCGCCTCTGGGCTGCAGGTCTGAGGCATTTTGTTAGCATGTTTTCCAACATTCTTATAGCTTGATAGGAAGCCTGATCCAAACTGGCAACCCATATTAATAAAATGGTGAAATTATATTGATCACAGAACACTGTATTTATAAAAGATTTCAATGTTTTTCCTACACAATCCTAACAAACGTTTTTAATGTTCCCTTCACAATATTTATTTATTTACTATTAATCTATTTGTATGAT
>CAEFZY010017730.1:0-23200 GCA_903066815.1 Brachyrhaphis roseni | reverse complement strand
TATGTATATATATTTCCTACCTTTTTTTATGCCTTAACAAAATAAAAAAAAGGATCATAATTCATGCATGAAAGGGTTAAAATGACTATTTAGCATTAAGACAGTGCTTGAATGTTCAATTTTGTTTGTAATTGCTCTCTATTCCAAACCAAACATGGATTGTAAAATAAATTGAATACAAAAGATGAAAAAGAAAAATCTAGACTATTCCTTCTTTATGGTCCCCAAAACCTGCACAACGGGCTTTATTGACTATTCACACGCTTGTGTTATCGGTTTTCGAAGGAAACTCGTGGTTACTTAACATCGCCAATACGTCACCCTCAACTCAGTCTTGTAACCGATCTTTAGAAAATAAGATCGGTTACAAAGTGCTACCTTTCACCACAAAGATACCAAAGAAAAGAAAATAATGCCAAGACTACTTGGCATTGTTTTATTGTATGATCGGAGGCTGATTGGAGGCTGTCGTGTTTGCAGGGATATTTTTCAACAAGCTGTTTGGCACAAGCAATGGGACGCACCAAATAGTAGAAGATCATCGTCTGCTAGAGATTAGCTGCTCTACACAGCACACAAAGAAACGGCAAAAGTATTTCATTTTAACTCAATGTCTGTAGCCAATGCTGCGGATCAATTCACCCCATGGAATCACCACCAGGTCTTTGCTTCGTAGTCGAGTTAGGTAAATGGAACATCAATAAAAGAGGCAATGTAAAGCAGGCGCAACAGCAGAGGAAAAAAAAGAAATATTGAAGAGGAGAGTGTCCATTCTGTGGCTGTTGTCAAGTAACCATCAAAGGTCTGCAAGTGCATGCTGCCTCCCTTGGAGAGCTGTCAGGACTCATTTTTGATGTGGTTGCATTGTGCTTCATTATGCATGCCATATTGAACCAAACCAATAGGTAATCAAGGTGAATCAAATATTCATTGGGCCACATCGCACTGGAGGCCACAGCGCGACCCCAGTCAGAGCAGCAGGAGACACATCAGAGCCAATAAAGCCTGACAGTGGAGAGGAAGAGCTGCAGAGGCAGAAAATGTATTTCATCCTGAGAAAATATAAATGTTAATTTAGAGCAAAAGGAACTTTTGTAGGTGTAAAAATATGCTGTTTTTTTTTTTTTTTTAGGATTTTTGTCCAGATTGTACTGAATTAAAGAAATATCACAGAACTGCTTTACATCACCTAGCAACAGTAAAAATGTTTCTTTGTCCTGCTTAGTGCGATGCATTATAGTGCTTTTGAACAGAGATGCTGCTGTGATGTCAGACGTCCTTCCTGTCTTTGTCCAGACCAAGATCTCCAAGTCAAGGTAAGACTGTTAAAGGAAAAACTGCGGCAGGTTAAAACAGTGTTGATGAGCTGGAAGCACTGCATCATCACTGCCTTTGTTATCAGCCGTCCCTACTATGCTGTTGTTGTTTTTTTTTTTGTTTTCGCCCCACTCTTCCCATCATGCCTCATCGCCAGAGTGCTTGCTCCTTGCCGGGTTCTGTCTTGATCCCCTTTTATATCCTCTAGTGGGAAATCAACCACATGCACATAAACAAAGCTGCACTCCGGAGCACGCACCCAGGTGTGCGCACAGAAACACAGACGCATCATTTCCCCGCACCACGGGGCTGACAGTAACTTTTAGCACCGCAGCTTTGTCTTTCAGGTGGTAATTAGCAGCTATTGTTGCCGTTCTGCTAATCAGAAATCTCACACACCGATGAGGGTCATTATCTCGCCATCAGGGGAAAAATAGACTAGCCTGGCAGGGGTGTGTGTGTGCAGGGGTGGGGGTGTGTTTGTCTGTGTGTGTGTCAAGTGATATGTGCTTTGATATGGTTCACAGGCGTTTCAAATAAAATTACAAAATAGGATTTTTTTTTTTTTTCCATCACTTGCATGTGGAAAGCTTAATAGCTTCTTTGATTCTTGCTGTTTGTTGTGTCTTTAGATACACGGCCGTTATTTATTCTGAAAAAGCTTTGAGATGAGCTGAATTCTAAACAAAGGCACATTGGAAGAACGGGAATTTCAAAAATTAACTAATACTGAAAGCGGTTGGTGATGCAAAACACCCAGGAATCAATAAAATGGTCTCCAACAGAAAAAAAGAATAACTGTGCTGGATTGTATTAAATCTAATTAAATGTTTTTAAATAGGTAAAGGAGAAATGCAAATGTCTATTATATTCAGTAGAGGGTGAATGCATGTATTTTCTCACAGTTCGCTCAAGACTATTTTTTTTAAATACTGTTACTCAGACAAACAATTAAAAAAAAAACATGACACATTTACTGACTTTTGTCAAACTGACCAATGTAACTTTAAACAGAGAGAAAGAAAAGTTGAGTTTCAACGTAAAGTTGTTTGTTTTCACTTTGTAAAAGGAACATTTGGAAAAAACAAAGTTTGAAAAAATCTGTTTTTATGCTTTATGGACAATATCTTTGTTAGCAAAACGGAGAGGATAAATGGAAGTGGGAAATATGAACTTTTCTTAGCTTCAAACAATTTAAATCATTTATTCACATGGGACTCTGATATATGAAAACCAAACTGATCCACATTAATTTAAAATCTATCAAGTTCATTCCCAAGCAATCCTTCCATATACCAAAATTATAATCCAATTAAATAAACTTTAGATTAGCTGTTCTTGTAATGCCGAGTTGAATTATTCCAGTGCTCAACTTTGTAGATATCTCTTACACGGTTTGCATCCAGACTGCAAATAAATTGTACATTGGTAATACGAACCTCAAGAAACCAAGAGGGTAAAACTAAATCAAACTTTAAATCTTCTAAACTGAAAATATGGAATCAATTTAAAAAAAACAAGACAAGTATGAGTTTTTGTTTGTTTTAAGTCTATGTGGACCACGAGTCTATTAAATAAATAACTAAAATAACCTGAGTAACTTCAACAATGTCTCTTTTAGATACTTTTTGCCAGTTCTAAGTCCTCATAAAGGGAAGAGCTGGATTTATGTAAAAAAGAAAAAAAATCAACTAAAGAAGAAATAAATTAATAATAAAAATAACATGACTATTTACAATGTTGTGCGTCAACGAGATGATGAGAACAAATTTAAAAGTGGAGATCATATATTTGAAAACTGACGGATGCCTTCTTATTAGTGCAGAACATGGTAGGTAACAGCTCATTTTGATGTTGCTTTGTATTTGTTTGTTTTTTTAAGAAAAAGAGCCACAGCTTTTTCTCTCAAGGTTAAGGTAGGTCTCTGCTGCCCACACAGACACTCAGCAGACACTAAGAGTGCTGTCAGCAGACACAGCTTAACTTTGTGAGGACTTATGTTGGTAATTTAGCCTTGCTGATTTTTGCTACCCATTTTTTTTTTTTTTTTTAATGGACCAGACAGACCAAAGATAAGCAGAGAAGTTGTTGCTTCTCTGCAACAACTTCATAAGTGTTTAATTTAAATGTTTGAAGATTTTGTCATCTAATGAGCACAAACAGAAAAAAAGCAGGTTCTTTAACTTCCTCATGACCAAAATTATGTAAAGATACATTGAGTTTGATTTTACTTTTGCAGAGCTAAAGAAACGGAGTCTAAATGTTGACATTTCAGAGTGTATTATATCCTTGTAAAAGCCCTTATAAAATACATTTTATGTGAAGAAGGACAACAGGAGAGAATAAAATATATGCCAGGAAATGGGATAATCCATACAGTGATTTGTTTGTGAGGTCATGTCGTATAAGTTTTCAATTTTAACCAGAACAAGAAAAGATGACGGCATAACACAAGTGTCGGCTTCACTACACTGGCTCCCATTCTGTTACTGAATTGATTTTAAGAATCTATTTTTAGATTCAGTTGATATTTTTCTAGGGAAAATGTTCCTGATTACTGATGGTGCATATCTACTGTGTGACCAGTGGTACTCTTTTGTTCAGAGTACCACTGCTATCGGTTCAAGTTCAAAACCAGTTATTCCCAGTACAATTTATTTCAATCACAATGAAACAGAATACTCTTACTGTCACAAAGGGTGAGAAAAAGGCGTCTGCTTAAAGCTTAGTGTTGAGACCAAAGTCTTTTTTTACATGAAGGTTAATTGTTCATTTAAATAAACCATCCAAATCAGAAAGGGATTAATAACTAATGGACTCAGAATGAGGAAGAAAATTGTGCTTGTTCTCCTAATTCAAAGCAGTGGTATCCAATCTATATTTATGTCCTTGGAATGGTGCGGTTTGGAAAGCTGCAGGGCTTCATGGTGCACAAGATATTGCTGCCTCTTGTGGAGGGCATCTAGCTACTCCAGGGATTGGCTCTCTGCTTTAATAGGACCTTCAAGGTCCCATACACAAACTGAAAACCAGTGCAGGGAACCTGGGTTTTAGGGTTGTGGGATGGCCCAGCATCATTCTTCTCTCACTCTCTCAAACACTGTGGTTCTTCTTGCTGGAATAATTCATATTCTGATCAGCACATTTTTATTTTTTTTCCCCTAATCCATCTTTATAGATCTTTATTGTTTTCGGTTTGTCCCTCTTTAGGCTTTGGGAGGAAAATAAATAAACCTGACAGATGACACTGTGAAGAGGTTGGCTTGTCCTTGCGCCTTGCTGGGGCATATTACTGAATGGAAATGACCAGAGTTTGCATCCCAAACAGGGTCAACATAAGGCTCCTATTTCTCCTAAGCCTTTTCTTCTGCCAACACGTGCTTCTTCCTGAGACACTACGAGTTCAGTCGTTTTTGTTTCACAGCATGAACAATGAAAAGAACATAAACTCTTTGCATGTTTGACATGAAATACCTATTGATGGACTAGGTGGAACTGTGACAGACTGGTTCCAGCAGAGTTTTACCCAACTTTCAGCTGATGGACATGGCGTTTAACGTTCTGTTGAATTCTGCTACACAGAAGAGTTATTGTCTGATCAACCAATGTGTCCAGTTCATACGGCTAGACATTTCATGATAACGTAACATGTTTTTATTATTTTGTCTATTGTTCTTTGTATACGATACACATTTTTTAAACTCAGAATGCAAGTTTCTCTAACTAATTCTTTAAAACACTGTTTTCTTGTTTTAACTCTAGACTGGTCGTAATGTATTATTTCTTAAAGGCAGATTTGTTCATCAGAAAATGTGCGTTTGTCTTTACGGCTACCAAAGCAGTGTGTGTTATCAATGAAGTTCACCCTCTGTTAATGGTACATCCTTTCACTTTTGAAGTAAAAAAAATAAAAAAATCTGAGAATTATGCGTAGCCCTTTTTTTTCTACCAAAAGGTTGAATTGAGGCATTATAGATCCCCTCCTTTATTAGCTCTGCTGTGACATGCTCCTTTCTTCAACCCAGAAGGACTGATTGAGGTTTTAAAGACTCAATCCCAGTTGAAATGCAATCGCAGAGGCTTTTAATTAGATAAAGCTTGGCTGGTTTGAACATATACTTTACAGCCGTGTCAGACTAAAAGGGTCTGTGTGCCGTAAATATTGCCCGAGACATTAATAGAATTGAGATTAGAGGGCAGAATATGTGGATCAGTGCTAAAAGGCAGCCAGCAGTGTGCCGACTTCATCCACTGAGCTATTTATAGCTAAGAAAATGGACGGCCCCATTAATATAAGGCTTACCCTTTCTGGAAATGTAAATCACCGGGGCCAATAGCTCGATGTGCAGCTATATTGCAAAGCGCCAGAGTGAACTGTACTGTTTGACTGATTTACAGTAGCCTGGGAAAAGGCAAAGATAATTGCTTCATTTCTGTGTATTGGCCTTGAGGACAGATGATGTGTTTTTAAGTCAATTTGACGTCTTGGCATTTTCCTTCCAGCTTCTGCCTATAAACATGGGTGAGCTTCTAAGAAGAGTCTTAAAGCTGCAAGGGATGCATCATGGCTGCATGCTGTTTCAGCAAGGTTGCGGCGAGGACAGGCCCATCCTTCTACAACACGGAAAGAAAAGAAAAAAATCATCTAAAGTGGCATTTGAGCCATGTTGAGCCCTGTCACTCATCTGAGTTCTATCATTTCTGCCCTCGATGTTTCTATTATGCACCAAGAGAGGGAAAATGAGCAAACACGAAAGATGTAGTGAGGAAAAAAAGAAAGAGAGAGAGAGGGAATAAGAGATCAGATCACAGCCTCAGTGGACACTTCCACAAGGCTGAGAGCTAATCAATAAGCTCTGCATTTCAAAACTGCATGGGATTAGGACCAACATGGCTTGTTTTCCAAAAGCGCAGACTCCTGGTTTAATTGAGAGGCATCTCACGTCCAATCAGGGGCTCGGTGTCTGTTCTTTTGAAATGACTTGTCATCTTTTCTCTCTTTCAGCAGCGTATCAGTTTCTCCTTTGCTCTCTAATCCCCCTCTCCCTCCTCTCTTCTATCAGCTGTCATTACTGTCTGAGTAAAAGCTGTATGCAGCCCCGATACTCTGCTACTGTACACCTTTCCAATACATGTGCTGGATGACTCAGAGCGCACATTTAAGCTGCACTCATCCAGGTAAATCAGATTTGTGTCTCAAATGCGATCATTTGCAGTGATTGTCTGCACATCAGAGCGGATTTATCTGTGAGGTCGATGCCGGTTTATCTGTATAGGTTCCTGTGTAACAACATTCCAACCATGGCTTCCCTCATGCGCCGTTCAAAGGAACCATCGCAAAATACCAGCAGACTGTTTCAGAACCCGTCAAGTGGCTGCTGTTCTATTCTGCTTCTGCAATACTCTACCTAAAAGCTGGCAGGGACCAATGAGATGAAATATCAATACAGAGGTCAGAACAGGATCAAATCCAAGGCTGTGGTTGGCTGTATTTTGAGCATAGGCACTTCGATTTCTATTTGCCGAGTAATTTCTAATTGTTTTTGACATTAAATCCAACTTAAAATTCCAAATTAGATGTTTTTGTAGCGTATATCTAAAGTATTGAAAAGCGAATACATCTTGGAAAGCTGAAACAACTGGGTTTTTGGAAAGCCTGTTGACTCAACCGACAAGACAGGAAATATTGAAGCCTGTACATATCAGCTTCTGAGGCAGAGTTAAAATGGTTCCCACTGTGCGTATTATTGCATATTAAGTCATATTTGGTGCTTGAGCTTCTAAAATGGGCAGGTATAAGTGCCTTTAGACGGAAGTCTCAAGTATTCAGAGATTTCAGCTGTTTGCGAGTGGGTGAATACCGCAAAAACCAGTGCTCCACTCTTTTCACAAGTTTGCGCACACTAAGGTCACAACACTTTTAAAGCTCAGTCGATGCTGACATGGCTTTCTTAGTGTTTTGTGTTTGCTCTTTTGAGTGCAGGCAACATTTAGACTATTGAAAACTTACTGCTCTCCATCACTGCGGCCTCACAAGCTGAAAACTTGCAACAGAGTGTTATACGGTCAAAGTCAATGCACACCAGAAAAGACTTTTGATTTAGCAGGAGCTTTTTTTTAATTTTTTTCAAACTCTCCTCCACCATATGGCGACCTCTGAACGGCACAGGCCTCGAAGGGATGAGGAAAACTGCTGGCTGGTAAAGACACAGAGGCCGACAGAGGTAAATATACGTTCAGTCGAATGTACCAGGAAGGACACGAAGTATGTGAAGATAGGACACTCCAGTGCAGTGAGCTTCTGTGGCAACATATAGCTGAAATATCACACACGGGAATAAATTGGCTTCTGTTACCACCGCATATCTGAGGCGAGCACACTTGAAACAGAAAATACAAATAAATACATCTCCTGAGTGAAATAAGTACAGCCATGCAATCACTGTTTTTGAGAGAGCACAGAAAACACACACAATTCTTTTATCTGCAATGAAGCTAAAATGATAAGGACCAGCACTCTAAGTGCAATAATGAAGCTCTGTGATTAGAATATAAGGGCATAAATCAGAGGACAAGCAGCTGGTGGATAAGCATAATGAAAATACATATGAATTTTTCATGCAGAAACCTGTGACAATTGCTTGTGTGTGCATTTTCAAACCACTATACATTATTCAACAAAGGCATGCGGCATGAGACATCTACTTTATTCTTTCAGTTTTACTTGAAATGAAGAAGATTTTGTTTTAATTTGTGAATAAATCGACATTATAATTACATATTAATTCCACAAGGACAACGGGGTCCTTTCAAAGATGAAGTGAGCAATCTTGCATATGATGCAGATCTCTGAATTTATGAAATAAGGTCACCATGAAAGCAAAATGCAAAATCCTTGAGAGTATTAAAAAAAAGTTATTAGGTGGATAAAAACAAAACAAAAAAAAGACATAAATTACTCTTTTTTAATAGCCTGGAGAGAAGATTCATTGCAAAAATAAAAAGAAGAAACCACATGTAAAGCAATAACAGCTGAACTGAGAAAATGGGGGGAAAAATCCAATCATGATGCATAACAAACCTGAAAGCAATGTCTGTAATTATCAGTAAACAACAATTATGTTTATCACCTTTTGAATTCCAACATGCTTTATCATCACATAAGGCTGCTTTCATGTCTCTTTTGATTAATTTCTTCACTCCATCAGTAAATGTAATTATGTCTAACTAGAACTTTATGCACTTCTGTCGCTTGGGAGAAAAAAACAGTGAATGACAGCCACTTTAAAAAAATAAAATCTCTCCCTCTGCTTCACTCTGCTAGCAGCTCTACTGCTCCCACCACGTGGAACTCCTTGGGAACAAAGGTGGTTTTTGGAACGCTCAAAAGATGCAGAAAAAAAGATTCGGAGAGTCAAATACGGAAAAGGTCTCAGATTTAATAACATTCATGAATATTATGCCACCTTTTAGCTTGAATGTATTGAGGGGTGGGGGGTGGGGGGGCCTGATGCCCCTTTGGCATACCATCAAACTCAAAATAATCATGTTCCAAGTCTAAACTCATAACTTTTAAATTTGAAAATTGGCAATTGCTATTTTCAGTTACCGAACAACTAAGCAATTTGCAAAGTTAATGATGCATTTCACCAAATTTCATACAAGACTTAAAGAAGTGCCAATAAATATGGTTGGGATGACAACTGAACATGCAGAGCAATATTTGCTAAAACACACTTAAAGCATGAACTGGGTGGCAAAAAATGTCCATGTGGTTTCACTGGTGTTCTCATCTCAACACATTTAAACGTCAGATGAAATCACAACTGGGAGCTTTTATGAATAAGGTGCCAAAATGTATTATTCTGAATACCGATTCCCATAAAATGGTTTCTTCCCTGTTTGATCTTCATGCAGCCTTTGATTCCACAAAAGAAAATGTGCTTTAACAATAAAGAAGTGAGTTAGCTTCATTCTTTAGATTGTTCCAGGCAGTAGTTACATTGACAAAAATCTGACCAAATCTGGAACATGTCAGGGAACAAAAGCGTGGATTCTTAGGTTAAACTGTAAAAGATACCTCTTAGCCAGAAGGAGACCATACAGCAAACTACAAACAGCCCTTTCAAAGTTACAAAAGGCTTCCCAAGAAAGGGCAAAGTGATTTTAGTCTGCTGGGTGCTCACCACAACAATAAATGTCAGACAATACCAAAGGCTGTCAAAAGTAGAAAGCTTTGGCTTTGATTTTGAAGGCAGAAAACGATTTGTGTCTTATTCATATTTAAAGGGAGTTTGTAAAATAAGCGCTTTAGAAGAAAAGGTCTAGTCTTTTTTTGTCACAATGAACGCTCTAGGAACAGCTAGCAGGAGTCTGAGCATAGATATACATGGCCAATAGGTCTGAGCTGTGTTAAACAGTAGAACCAAGGTTGCATTCACACTTTACATGAACGGCTCAAAAAATGTGCACAATAAATTTGAAAGAGAGAAAAAAAAATTGAGAATATGATGTAAATGGAGAATATAATAAGAGCAAGGACAGATTCCTGAGGTACACCACAACTCAATTAGCAGAGCAGGAATGTATTATTTGACAGTAACAATAGAGTTTCTGCTTAACAGGTATGAGCATTACTGATTAGCCCGGTCCATAACACCAACCAATGACCCCATAGGCTTAATATTACCCATATCATCAAAATTGGTATTCAAGTCTGAAAATAAATCTAAATTTCACTCTATAAAAACCATAGTAAAACCTTAAATTATTCTGTATTTTAAAAATCAGACAGAAAGCTTTCACAAAAAATATCAAATAAAAAGAAACTGTGTTGTAATTACTTGCCTCAGAACCTTAAGCAGAAATATAAGTCATGACAAGTTCTTCTAATGGTGGGCCCACAGAAGGGATTCACAATGAAAGGACATTTTACATATTAAAGTATTAAAAGAACACATAAATCAAAGGTCCAGGACTTGTACCAGTATTGGGACAATAATTTTCATTTATTGTCTGGTGCAACATTTATAAACAATGCGTCAAAACCTTCTTTGGGCCACTTCTTCAACAGTAAAGAACCCCCTCTAAAACCGAGCTAGAAGTAAAAACCATCTTCCGAGTGAGAAGGTTCTAAGGTAGCAGCTTCCGGCTTATTCTAGGGGTTCCCAAAGGGTTCTCGGGCCAGAAGCTATATGCGGTACTTCCGGTGGGTGTTGTGTCTGCCCTTCTTAGAGGAATACGTCCAGAAAACCTCCAAAAGGTGGTGCCCAAGAGGTACTCTGATCAGATGAATCACCTCAGTCGACTCATTTTGGATGCAGAGCAGCAGTGGCTCCATTGCAAGGCCCGCTGGGTGATGGAGCGCTACACCCTCTCACCATTACAGTGAACACTCATTTTGATGTTTGTGAAATATTAACTCTGTTAGACCTTAGTAATGCAACTTCCTTCCCAGAGTTTTCAGACTGTTTTCTCTATGGAGGATAACAGCTAGATTAAGGAGACTTTTAAAGAACTCCTTCCACCGCCTGATGATATCCTCACTCCCCCTCTAGAGTTTCCATCACACACAGCTTTTTCTCCAGTGCCAAATGAAAAGAAAGCATTTATGCTTTCAGTATCTTGCATGAAGTTGTGGCATTCATGTAGTTCAAATAGACAGTATGCTAAGCAACTTATTTTCTAAGGTGGTTCTTAGTGAAACCAGCGCAAAAACATTAAACTTTTCTATTCTTGGTATATGAGCAACATTAAGTATGGTCCCATGACATAAACCACACTAGCATGTGAACCATGATGGTTTAGTACAAATATATGCATCATAAAATTTTTTATCAAATGCAGTAGTCAATGAAATAGGTTTACTAGGTACACCAATACTGTAACTTGACATTAAGCTAGCATTTTACATGAAAATCCTTGAAGGTGAAACAGGAACAAATACTTAGCAGATGGAAATAAGCAACCATTAAAGATTAAATTGTTCACTAAAACACCACCTCAAAGCATTTTTCAGAGTTTATTAATATATTCATGCTGTACATTAAAAATACATTTGAGGGCAGACAGTTTAAAGTGGTTTGCCACTTAATTATAAGCTTAAAACACCTCTGCTTGTATAGTTAAAGGTTACAATATAAAAGTCACCTATGAAATATAAATACACGTAACGCATTAGTCTTCCCCTTCTACTAGACGAGTTGCATAATGTGTTTATAAAAATAAGAATCTATTAAAAGTTTAAACTTTTAGAATTTTATATGCAGACATGCACAAGGAACATTTAAAACATTTAATTTAAAGCTTAAATTAAAATATAAGAAGCATTATGTATTATATATACAGATAAACTTTGTGCAATACATTTTCCAACAAAATACAATAGGAAATTGTTGACCAGTAGAGAGTCTTCAATAAAAAGTCCTAAAAATGCTCTTAAATATTGTACTACTACTACTGCACAATAAAAACAAGCCTCTTAAAGAAACGTTTCAGGTATTAAGTAAAGGTGGAAATGTTTATGCTAACTTTTTATTTGCATCCCTGACAGGTGTTTAAATCACACCGTGTAGTGCAAGGGTGGGCAACTCCAGGCCTGGAGGGCCGGTCTCCTGCAACTTTTAGATGTGTCTCCACTTCAACACACCTGAGTCAAATAATGATGTCATTAGCAAAACTCTGGAGAACTTGACTGCACTTCGGAGGTGAATGGTCCAACACATTTAAGTGTGTTGGACCAGGGAGAGATCTAAGAGTTTGCAGGACACCGGCCCTTGAGGACCAGGATTGCCCACCCCTGGTGTAGTGCTCGGGTTAGTACCACATCCACTGCATCTCCCACCTTGTGCATCCGCTTCGGCGTTCAGAATCAAAGTTCAACAGCAATGCGTGGAAAAACAAGAACCTGGCTCTTTCCAGCTAAAACTGCAGTTCTGTTTTTTTCTTCTCTTCAGCCTCTGCACTAGTTGCATTTCAACTACCAAGCTTCTTTTCACGTTTGTCATTCAGTGGTCTTGCGAGCATTCTTGCTGAGGACCAAGTTCAGCTCGTTGATTAAGTTAGAGGGCATAACTCCCCCAACACCTGTAAGGGGCTTTTTGCCAGGTGTTTTATTGCCAGTTTGAGGTAAAACCGGCAGTGGCATGGGCTTGAGGTGTCCTGGCAAGGATGGAGGTGGCAGTCTTTGAGGCTGGCAGATGTCCACAGAGGTTCTGCGCTGGGAAACCTCTGGGGTCTGTGATAGGTAGTCGGGCTTTAAACCTTTGGGTACGGTGTTGGTTTTCAGGTGAAGACCAGAGACTTTGGTTGTCCTCAAGTCAGCGTCTCCAAGAGAAACCCTCCTATCTGTTAACTACAGGGAAATAAAGAAGATACAGTTGTTCTTTATATCTTTTAGACAACAACATGTGGTGAAATGAAAATAAACTAAGTCTGAGTATTTGACTTACCTGCGTACTGAAGCTATGGTTGTATGATGGAACCTTGCTGCTTTCTGTTATAGCGCCTCCTTTGGACGTTTTGAGATCTTTGCTTGTACTGGTCTTCATCTGGAGATCAGACTCGTGCTAAAAACACAGTAAGAACCACAAACTTCAATAAAAATAAAGACTGTTCTAAAATTAACCAAAAAATCTGTTTTGTTCAGGTGGTGGTCATTAAATGTTGCTTTTTGTTTGTATGAAGTTTATACACATATACACTATTAGTATAAGTATGCAGCACAACTATGGTCCTGTGTATCATGTATTTCAAAGTAAAATACTGACACACAATAATTTGCAAGTAGACTTGCTGAGCAGAAAGACTTTGTGAATTGTTACAAAGCAATTAAATTGTCACATTGTCAGGAAAAAAATGTAAAAAAAAAAAAAAAAAACAAAACAAAAAAACAATGTCCTCTTCAACCTGTAGGAACAGAACTGTTATGCTACACTTTGTAGATTTCGCAAATTACTTCTAGCATACTGGAACAAGTCACTGTTGCAGCTGGGAGTGACGCAAATACAGATTGATACAGACTGATGTATAGAGATCCAGATGGTACATCATTCTTTCACAAATCATGTGGTAAGCAATGAAAATCGTGACTTGCTGTTTCTCCGAGGTAACCAGGAGAAAAACAATCTGAACCACAGCAAGTCTTACTGTATAGAAACACTTCAGAGTTTGATAAATGTGCTTGTTAGCTGAAACTGACTTCTACTTTCATAAATTAATTTGCAATTCCTCAGAGCTCCATTTGATTATACTTTGGTTTAAAGACATTAGGAACAACATTGATATCCTGGAAGTGAAAATTAGCTTTAAGTTTAATCTAGGCTCTAATTTTTCAGAAATGGGCAACAATCAGGTCACGAGATGAGAAAAACAAAGATGCTATAGTTAGAACTTACACTTTAAGTTTTAGTGTTTTCTTTATCAGGAGATGCACAGCCTATTGCTGTGGAATAATAAACTCGTCTGAGGAGAAAGTAAGAGAAACTGCCAACCCTAACTTCCATTTTTATATCTTTATAGCCAAAAAGAAAGAAAAGAAAGTGCTTTCTTATCTGATTCTGAATCTGGTGATATGAGAGACACCCAGGAGAACAAACGGCTTGTGAACCAGTTTGAACCAGAAAGTTGTAAACAGCTGCACCACTAAAGGAAAGCTTCAGCTAACGCTGCTTTAAGAGCATAACTCAGAGACATTCATAAATATTAGATGGCATCACTGGATGAAGAATGTAGCATTTAAAAACGTACATGCTAACACATCTGAATAGTTTAAGTCTGCAGTTATCCCATTATTTATTTTTTTTTCCTTCCATTCAAATTTTCATCAATCTGGCTGGACAGCATAGAGTGAGCAACCAGCTTCTGCAAGAATGCGTTTTGGAGGGTAGCACTCATTATGGACAATTGTCAAGTCAGCACTCTTCCCTCTGTCTGTCAGCCATAACATGATACAGAGTTAAACATCTTTTTTTGATTGATTTTATATTAAGATCAAATTTGCAGTGGAACTAAATTGAAATTTAAAAGGGTATAAGTCATATTCATCAAAAATAACAGAAGTAAAAAGCCTGAGAGATATCAGTGTGGAATGAATGTGTTATGAATGAGCTTACTTTTACATTTGAATTGCTTAAATCATTTGTGCTACTCCATGATGTTGTAATTTATTGAGGTGTAGCTGTACTCCAAGCACGGATACAGAGTCTGAGTGATAAATTTATGAAGTCCACCCGAGTTCTGATCTCTGGCTAAACTTCCACTTCGACAACGTCCCCCTTTGGAAGCCACGGTGACCCCTCGGACAAACAAGCGCCGTGGCTCCTTAACAAACCCTCATTTTATCGATGCAAGAACCTATCCTTGGACCTTTCCACCCTCCTCCCAGCCCCTCATCAGTACCAACACTCATTACACCTCGCAGTAGAGTGAGATCCAACCAGCGCCGGTTGCTATGGAAACTGTGGGAGTACAATGCTTGCTAACAGGTAATGGAAATCACGAGAAACCTGAAGCCTCTTGTCTTACTTTCTGGTCCACACGTTTCTCTTTGCCCTTCACACGGGGTCTGGTGTCCTTCCCAGAAAGCTTCCCTGCTGGAAGCTGACAATCCTAATGTTTAGAGGATTTAGGAGGAGAATCCTAATACTTTCAGCCCGCTCCAGTCTGCTATAGATTTAGCTGTTGCCGAGCTAAAAGCATCTCCAGAGAGCAAGAAAAGAGTGCACAGAAATAAACACCTTTAAAACAAATACTGCCTTTCCCTTTAGATCAATCTCCCCTGACAGCATTGCCCTTTTTACTTGCTAACCCAAACTAAAGCACTAAAAGGCTTTTACAGTAAGTACCCGTGATAAACAGCACTGTGCCGCAGACAGGTTCCCATAAAGGAGTGCCGATACTGATTAAATGTGCTGAGCACACAAAAAACAACTTCAGTTATTTAGATTAAAAATGACCAGAAAAGGGTTTCGTTTATTTATTTTAATGAGAAAATACGAGTCGCAGCAAGAAATGTTAGGAGGAGAGAAGAAAAACATGTCTCGAGAATATGTGGCATCCATAGCTGCTCTGCCTGTGTTTGCTTTGACCTGCATTATTTATGTCATATGTGCTGTGTCAGCGGCTGACAGTGACAACACAGCACTCTGTCTGGGGGCTAAGCACCACAATGTGATTGTTACAGTCGCCTTGACCTTATTTTCACAGCTTTTCCACATAAAGTGATTTATGTCATTGTTGAGTGACCTCAAAAAACTTTACAGTCCTCTCCCTGCTTTATGTGTTAATGTGCCTAAAAGCGCAACAGAAATGACTGATTGGGGGAAACATATGATTCATTTATTTATACCTTCTACTTCTAATAACTTTAATAGTGAAAGTAAATTTATTCTGACAGTAATCAAGTTTTTTCTTTGTTTGTTTCACTCAAATAGGAGAGGGGAAGCACACAGCCATGTTCAATAGCTTTGGTTGGCAAAGGTGATAAATATTGTGTTTTGCAAACTATTCAGCTTTAGTGTATGTGATGACATTTCATACTGTACTTAAATTATTGTGGCAAATAATCGGATGCACATTAATTCCTAACTTTTCTGACTTGAACCCTTTAATTCACAAGAGAAGAAAAATGTGTTATTCTGCTGTGATCACTAAGCAAAGGGCTGTGAAAGAGTTCAGCTGAAATTACTTAATCAAAATACACTCAGCCGCACTATTAAGTCCACTCGTCCAGCTGGATGTTAATGCAAACAGAAAATCAGCCATTCATATTTCAGCAACTCAATGCATTTAGGCATCAGTACATGTTGAACTTGCTAAAGTTCAAATCGACAATTAGAATAAAGACGAAAGCGTGCGTTATATGACTTTGAATGTTTCATGGTCATTGGTGCAAGAAGTGCTGAATATTTTAGAAACCGGTGAATATGCCCAAACATCTGTTGGGGTTAGAGAGAATCGAAGGGAAAATATGCAGTGAGTGGCAGTTGTTTGGCCATCAGCTCTAATAACTGCTTGTTACAAACAAGGTACATAAAATAAAATCTCTAGGTGTGTAGCCTATGGAAGCAGATAAACTACAGCAGCAGAAAACCACACCAGGTCATTTTCTTTGTCAGCTTAAAAAAGGGGGCTATTGAACCTATAACTTATGTTGGCTCAATAAAAAAGGTCAATGTGAGGTTGGAAAGCTTTGTCTGGTCAAATGTAACGATTTTAACTACCACATTCGAATAGTAGGGTTGGAATCTGGAGAAAACAAAACGACAGCAAGGATCCATCTGAACTATTCAGGTCAGCGGAAGTGGACTGATGCCCTACTTTTAGCAAAATCAACATCATGGATTTTCAGCCACCAAATCTGCAGGTACTGTGTGACGCCACCACGTAAAACTCTAATATAAATCTATGAGGAACATATGGCACAAAGCTCTGCCACCAGTGCAGAGGTCATTCAAAATATTGGCAGCATGTATCAGTGAAGATTTTTGTATAACAATCTTGAGACAGAAGGGTAAAAGACAGATGCTCTAATGAATCAGTGTTCCATTCCAATCATTTGTCAGGGGAATAAAATATAAGAGAGTAATGCTGACATTGAAGCTGATCCTACTGTGGTGTTACCTCTAATCCAACAAAGTGGGCTCCCTCAATATTCTGTCCAAGCTGCAACAAATAAATAGTGAGATCAAAACGTCCTTCAAAAGTAAGTTCTTCAAACAATTCAACTTCACTTTGGAGAAGCTATGTATATTTCAATACCTAATTAAAAACAGAGGTGGCTTGTAGGTGGATACATTTAGTCAGTCACATTCACCTAAAAAAAAAAAAAAATCTGCTTCCAATATACTTTTTTAACTTTTACTTTAGCAATACTGTTTTGTAGTAGCACTACTTTTATCTGAGGAAGAAACTTTTTTTTTTTTTTTCATTTTTTGAAGGACCAGAACCTAAAAGAACTTTTAAAACTTTTAAAGGATGATAACATGATTTTAACAAAGAACCACTCAACCTTATAAACAAATACTTTTTTTAATCTTACTTGAGCAGACGTTTTTACTTCTACTTTTGTATAAATATATAATCCATGTTAAAAAGCAAAATGACTTTTTGTTTGTTACTTTGAAACAAAAAAAAAACTACTTATTTCTTTCCTAAAACCACAGAAATGTATCTAAAGTTGTTCAAATTTATGCTCTTAGCTGCTTTTTAGAGCGTTTACGTTAGCAAAGAGCTAAACTGTCCTTGATGTTTTTAGTTGCGATGGATTGTACCTTCAGAGCGATGATGTCTGCCACCCAGCTGATCTGAGTCTCCCTCCTGTCACAGCAGAAGTGCCTATGGGAAGGGAAACTTGGTCACATCACTCACAGATATTCACCTATTTTCTACATGTCACTGCACATTATGTCTTCAAAGGGAACACCTCATTATCATAAATGGGCTTGGCAAGAGGGGATTCACTGTCATTATCAGTCACCCAATTGAGTAATTTATCAACCTAACAGCCCAGATGTGAATCTATATTTTATACAGTATTTAAATGAGAGAACCAATAATATTTTGAAAATGTATGTTACATGTTTGCTTGTAACGAATACCAATACATGTTCTATTTATTCTATGATGGAATGAAGGAGAAAAGCTGAATTCCAATACAGAGGCAGTAATGGTCTACATCAGTCTACCTTTCAATTATATTCACTTTCTCTGGAGGAGAAACAAAATCACATGGAGAAAAAATCTGTGATTCAGTATATAGAGGCATAGGCCGTTTGAAGTTAGAATGCCATACAAAAAACTTAAAACTGAAATGAATTCGGGTGCATGCTCAAATTATTTTTGGTGTAAACTAGGAAGAAGCTACGAGGGGCCATTTAGGACCAAAACTATGTTTTGTCTCTCACACACTACTAAAGACTCATACACACACACAAAATATTAAAATTGCACATATGTACTATTAAAATGTCACACACACAATTTGTCTCTCACACGCATACACAAAATACAAAAATTTTGCATATTCACTTAAAATATCACACGCGCATACAATATTTTTTTCTCACACGCACACATATAAGACTAAGATTGCACATATAAACTAAGAAAATATTGCATATGCATGCATTTATTTTCTCTCTCGCACAAACAAGACTAAAATTGCACAATATACACTACTAAAATATCACACGCATACACACAAAGCATACAGACATATTGTTCTGAATGATAGGTCGAAAATGTATGTGTGTGTGTGAACTAACACTAGGCTGAATGAATGAATGAATGAATGAATGAATGAATGAATGAATGAATGAATGAATGAATGAATGAATGAATGGGATTGAGACTTTGTGTGAAAGAAATTTTGTATGTGTGAGAGGGACTCATTTTTTAAAAAATATATATGCGCAATTTTAATATTTTGTGAGTGTGTGTGAGTCTTTAGTTGTGTGTGAGAGACAAAACAGTTTTTGTCCTTTACGACCCCTCATAATAAGCAGAGAAGCTGCCATTCAGCTGAGAGAGGCTTCTTTTATTTTCCCTTGCTTTTTTATGTTAATGTTTTGAGTTTCAGAAAAGATTTTACAAACTTGATTCATATGTTACCTCATAAAATTTTGGAATAATAATCAGTTAAACTCTGCTTTCATGATTCCCATCACTAAACTGAGAGTAAAAATCACAGCTTTAAGTTAATTAGATTTTGCACAGGACTCACCATTGATGTTTATCTGTGCAAACTGTGAAACCCCAGCTGTAAAAAGAAAAAAAGAAAGACATGGATCAGATAAAGCAATTTCTGTGCCATTAAATCTAAGAACACATTTGTGAAAATGGTAAATGGTCTCAACTTATATAGCACTCTCTAGTCATACTGACCACTCAAAGGGCTTTACACTACAGACACATTCACAATCCAATTGCAAAACTAATACTCTACACACACTCCCCAAACTTTAAACCTATAACAATTGTGACGTAAGTATCGTACGGATAGGAAAAGGTCAAAATCGTTTCACAAGCGTGTAAAGACCAGATCAGAAAAACTCATTTTGACTGCCTGCTGCTTAACTGTGCAATTAATTAGAGCAATTCTGATGCATATGTTTATGCATGAGCACCCAATGTCCTCCAGGCAAAACACTATACACACAGCACTTGCTGCTCATCTAAATAAACCCAAAAGTATGGAGAAGCATAATGTGTAGACAAGTTAGGCTAAATGTAAAACCTCTGAAGCTTGGAGTTCACTGTACAACATAGATGGAACCAGATGCTTACATGCATCAAATAAAAAAAGAGACATCTGTTTTTATTTCCCTCACTGTCTGAAGTCAAGTCAGACCAAACTTCTCCTGTTTTAGGTCAGAATGATCAAAATTGGATCCATTTGCTAAATGTTACTCTAATGAAACAGAGAATATGTCAAAGATGTATTTAGTACCTTCTTCAAATCTAGACGTTTACAAACAGAATCATCATACAGCTCAAGAAGGAGATGTGCTCTGTGTCCTGCAGATTTGGTCCGAAATTGGCAAATCGATGCCAGAACAAAAGCTGAGACCTTATGAAAATAGTATATTTTCTTAAGGTCTTTGCTAGACAGGTTGCTGGAAACTGTCCAGCAAAGGCAGTTTACAGCAGGCTGCCTTTGCTGCTAACTGTTGTTTCTTTGTTTAGGACTCCTATTTTGAATCAAGAATGGAAGTACTTACAGGGTTGGCCTTGCTGTAGAGACAGATTCATCTTTGGAGGCCAAAGTAAAGGGCAGTATTATAATGAGCCTGGATTGCATTAAATATTCTAGTAGTTCACAAAGATAAAATACTGGGAAGGATGCACTGTGTGCATGTTTTAAAATGTGTGAAAATAAAAACCCAAACATTTTGTCTAAATCCAATTTCATTTGAACAAACCCCAGCAGTGCGCATTTGGTTACATTCTATTTACTAGCAAGATCATTCACTTATTTACCACCATTTCAAAGTTAAACCATTCAATATTTTATCTATTTTTCACAGTGTTATTATGAAAACTTTAACAGTGGATTAATCTGCACACAGGCAGAATGGTGTAAAAAAACAAATTTCTGTGCATCAGAAACTTTCACAGCTGTAAATTAAAATGGGCAAAAGAGTGAAGGGGAGAACAAAGAGAAAAAAATAAGAGGCAGGGACTGAGAGCCTGCAGCTCCACTCCTGCGAGTTAAGGCAGCCGATCCAACGTCGCATCACAGTAGGCCGCTCAGACAGAACCCTCCCTAATGAGGTACTGAAGTGCTGGCTCTCCTCACCCTCTCAACACAACTCTCTCCATTTTCCTCAGCACTCTGTCTTTATTTCTTTATTCAGAGTAATACCGCTCCCACAGCCCACTCAACAGTACCTTTATGATACCACGCTGCACCATCCTGTCTTTTCTGTCCCTCTTTGCCTCCCAGTCCTTCCCTCTTATCCAGTTTTTCTCCCTATGAAGCCCTGAACAATGCACCACCACTCGCTGGACTCATTTTTCACACTTCCCCTGGCTCTGAAAATTGTGACATGGAGAAAATTATGAGGAATTATGAATACGTGAGTTATGGGGTTGGTTTCCGAAAGATTCGCTCTTTGATTCAGCAACAGAAACTGCTACAGCTTCGGCACGTGTCGTGAGCTACGATAACAAATTAACTGTTTCAATTTGTGAAAACAGATATGTGTTAAATTATTTTCATTAAAGTGTAAAATGAACTGGTGTTCTATGTTTCCTATGAGGAGAAAAAACTTTAAAATAAGTATTATAAGAAGTAAGTGGCACACAGAGAGCTGACAGGAACAGTGGTCCGCCCAAATGAAAACCAAATATTTTTTTATAAGGGAAGAAAAGATTTGGTAAGAATGTGTGCATCATTTTTTTTCCAGTGCTACAAAGTCCTCAAACAGATTACTTACTCGTGTTTCCACAACAAAAATGGAGAAAACTTTGAGTATGGCTGTTCACAATCAAATCCAGAAACTAAGAAATAAATGTTTCATGTAACAATCGCCATAATAACATAATGGTGAATGTTACCCGATTATGTAGCAATCAGGTAATGGTGATTGTTACATTTGAAATGAAAAGCACAGGACCTTGTAAGTCTGAAAATACCATCCTGACTATGAAGCGTAGAAGTGCCAGCCTCATGTTCTGCTCCAAGAGGGACAGGTGCACTTCACAAAATAAATGGAATCATGCGCCAAGGATAGGCTTTCTAAAGGGGCGATTAGAGCTATTGAACGTCTGCAGGCAGACTTGAGGTGTGTTTGGGTAAAGCAGTCAACAAACCTGCCTCTGATACTGCAGTTCTTTTAAGAGACATTAACCAAAATTCCAGCTGTTGCAAGAAACCTGTATAAGGAACAACCAAAACAATCAACCCAACTCAGACAGTAAGCACTTTAAAAGTGCATTACTAAAATCTCGATTGTATTTAGACACATCACACAAAGATCAGAAAAAACATGAAAATAATTTAAAGCTGTTAGTTTTCGTTATTTGAAAAACTTAGAAGTGAGGGAATGAAAAAAAGTACACACAGAAGTGTGTGTTTGCCAGCAAACGACAACCATAATTTGTCCTGGACAAGAAACGGGTGATACTTTCCAATATCAAGTGGCTTTAGACTTTAATTTCACAGCAGCTGCAGTCACATTTAAATGGAACAAAGTTCATTTTGCCGCATTCAGTTTAAGTTCGTTAGGTGAATGACAATGTTATGTTCTGGGTTCTCAGAAAATACTAACAGTGTTCATGAATCCTCTCAGTGTGTTCATGCTCTACATTGTACGTACATCTGGAATTCTAATTTGCTTGGAATTGTTTAAAAAGACGTGCTGTCTCTGGAAGATAAAACTGTCAAGATCCTATCTGTTTCACAACAAGAAATGTTCTCTTTAAACTGACTGCAAGTCTTTTACAGCACGGTGAACACCGCTTTACTTCAGAAGGACTTTCCCTCTCTTGGATGTTCCTTTTTATTCCCAGTCACGTTACTGACACGCTGCAAATTTTCCTAATTATTTGTGAAATGTTCCACGGGGCTTCTTTTGAACCTCACACAGTTTTATCACGCTTTTGCTGGCTTTTATTACAGACTTTTTTTGATCTGTGTTGCTGGAATCAAATCCTACATAAGACAAAAGCTCACAGAGGTTCAATGTGTTTCTTTTGTACATTTTTTTCTTTTTTTACCATCTATAGATGTTTTTTAATTATATTTTTTATGTTTTCAGCACACACAATCAGGTTTTTTTTTTTTAATCAAGGTAATTAAAAAGGATGCTATTAATTTTAAACTGGATAATTTACTTTACAAGAAATAGAGCCAAGCAAAGGTGAAAATAGGGAGTTATTGCAACTGATATTATCATTGTGATATTTACCAGTCACCATCGCAAAATTTTATAACATTGAGCTACCTTATCCTGAGTGCACAGTATAAGCAATTCTTGCCAATACTGACTGCGTATAGTGATATTGCTCTGTTAAATTTCCAATATATCGTACAGTTATTTACAGTGAGAAATATAACTGAAAAGTTGAACTTGAATGGTGATAAACACCTTATCACCATTCAAGTGATACACTGACTCCCTGTAGCTCAAAGAACAGACTTTGAAACACTGTTGTTAGTTTATAAATCACTGAACTGCTTAGCACCACAATACATTAAAGATCTGCTGTTGTTATATCAACCATTCAGGCCTCTCAGGTCTTCTGGTTCAGGTCTGCTCTGCATCCCCAGAACCAGAACCAAACGAGGAGAAGCAGCTTTCAGTATCTATGCACCACAAATTTGGAACAAACTTCCAGAAAACTGTAAAACAGCTGAAACGCTGACTTCCTATAAATCTTG